>JAOTRH010180431.1:0-12024 GCA_034768845.1 Heliamphora exappendiculata | reverse complement strand
TGGGTCGTCTCGGATCATTGTTCTGCATCAAAGAAACTTGAACAAGTTTCTTGAAGGTATATTTAATAATAATATATTTGTTTAATGTTATCGTTTTTCATGAAAAATGCACGCGCCGTTTTGTACGGTCACGGCGCCGGTTCTTTATTTTTCTTCCGCGTTCCAACAGTAAGGTCAATGATGAGTTATTTAGGTTTGTTAGATTCGTTTTGGGGACTTTCTTTAGAGGCAGAGGCTTACATTCTGAATTTGGTACCTTCTAAGTTAGTACCTTCTACTCCCACAAAATTGTGGACCAGGCGTAAGCTTAGTCTGAAACACATTCGGATTTTGGGGTGTCCAACACATGTGCTAAAAGAAACACGGGTAAGTTGGAACCGAGGACGGAAATCTGTTTCTTTGTGGGGTATCCCAAAGGCATGAAGGATGGTTTATTTTATATTCCTAAGGATCAGAAGGTCATTGTTAGCACCAATGTCTGATTCTTGGAAGATGATTATATTATGGATCATAGGCCTAATAGAAAATTTGTTTTGAAAGAACTGAGAGTAAATACCAGCAGAACGGAAGAGAAATCACAAGTCACTAATATTCCATCACGTCATCGTAGTGGGAGGATTATCGGGACAGGTGCAAATCAAGAACAAGGTGCTAATGCACAGGGTTCAGATTCTACACAGCCTGTTACTGCTAGTACACAGACATAGATAGTGCCTCATCGTGTGGCAGGTTATTCATCAACCTAATAGGTATATGTTATTGGGAGAGTGATATAACAAGATCCCAATAGAACTGGATATCGAGCCTTGTAACTACAATGAAGCACTACAAGACATAGATGCAGATCTTTAGCAAAGGGCTATAAATTTAGAGATAGAATTTATGTATTTCAATAAGGTCTGGGAACTTGTAGAACCACCCGAAGGGATAAAACTCATTTGATGCAAATGGATCTACAAGGGAAAGAGATGAGTAGACGGGAAAGTTGAAACATTCAAAACTAGACTTGTTGCTAAAGAGTTTACTTAAAAATAAGGGATCGACTATGAGAAAACTTTTTTGCTGGTAGCCATGTTTAAGTCTATTCGGATTCTCTTATCCATTGCCGCACATTTTGATTACGAAATCTGGCAAATGGACGTCAAGATAGCTTTTCTTAAACAGAAGTCTTGACGAATGTATCTATATGATACAAACAAACAGATTCATTGCAAAAGGCTAGGAGCACATGTGTGCAAGTTTAAGATATCCATTTATGGACTTAAGCAGACATCGAGATCTTGGAACACTCGGTTTGATCAAGCTATAAAGTCTTATGGTTTTGATCAAAGTTCGGATGAGTCCTGTGTATACAAGAAGCGTAACAGAAGCGTGGTGATTTTCCTAGTACTTTATGTAGATGATATCTTGCTAATCAGAAATGATGTGGCGATATTATCTACAGTTAAAGTATGGTAATCTGGGAAATTCAATATGAAGGACTTAGGAGAAGCCAGTCACATTCTTGGGATCAAGCTTGTGCGAGATCAGAAACAAAGGATGTTGGGCTTATCACAAGCAAAATATATCGATGATATCCTTGCTCGTTTTAGCATGTAGGATTCCAAATAAGGATTTCACCATTTCAGGCATGAAATCACTCTATCAAAGGATCAATTTCCTAAGAAACCTGATGAGATAGAGAAGATGAAAGCGGTTCCTTATGTTTCGACTATAGAAAGCCTCATGTATGCTATACTTTGCACTAGACCCGACATCTACTTTACCGTTAGCATGGTTAGCAGATGTTAGTCTAATCTAGGGCAGGAGTATTAGACTACGGTAAAGAATATATAATCAAGTACCTGAAAAGGACTAATGATTATATGTTAGTTTACCAGTCAGACAGTCTAGTATCTTTGGGATACACATACTCAGATTTTCAGTCAGACATAGAACTAACATCAAGAGACAACCTTACAGATTCTTTACAATGAGCTTACCGGCTATGACTTTTGATAGTCATGTAAAGGGCATAGGAGTCAGATGTATGGCAATATGGTTTTGAGTATAAGTGGGAGATTGTTAGGGTTGGTATACTTAAAACCATGTTTTAGTATTTAATTTTATTTTAATAAAATTAATTTTCTATTTTATGAGAATCTTTATGAGCAATGTATGTGTATCATTTTTTTGAAATGTATGGATGTCCAATATTCTGTATAGTATTTAATCTGGTGTGTAGAGTACGACTTGCACACAAAAAATCAGATTTTAGGTTCTTGCAGATCATAACTTTTATGTTCACAGTTTATATGGAAATGGACATACCATCGGTACGATTATAGCACAGAGTTTTAGTAGGCCTGTCTTGGTTACGGGGACAGATAATAGCGTCGTCTATTATTACGACTCTCTGTGCTAGTACACTTTGTGTGTATTGAGTGGGACATTTTGGGTAATTAATTTTATACTGATTAGATATGAATTAATTCACACTCCAAGATTACTATGAATAGTGTTTATCCTCTTAATCTTGAAATAATTATTGATTTGTATATATTTAATATTCGTTGTTTTGATTCATTAGAGGGTGTGATCTTATATGGGTCTATATTCCCGGTGAGTTGGATAGCAGTATTATCTATATGAAAAATATTAATTATTAACAGAATTTACATCCCGAAAGATCGGAATTGACGATACCCCCTTAAGGAAGCTTATATGTTTTGACCGGGCTAAACCCTGTAAATGGATTTAATTATCTGACGGTCAAATAAGTTAAATAAAAGAGTTTAAGGAATATCAAAATACCGATTAAATTAAATTATTACTAATTAAATTTAAATAGCAGGTATCAAAAATCTTAACGTGTGGAGAAATGGTAAGCATTTAATAACATGAGCTCAATGCAAGAAAATCTTAAGATTATGGGTAAGAGTGAAATTATAGTTCTTTAGTGGTGTTAACTGTAATTCAGTATTTTATGAAAATTGCAGAAATCGCTGCGTCTTTCCATAATTGTAGAAATCGCTGGTAGGTATCTGTGTTTTACTAAAAGTTTTACTCATAATTTTTCCTCAGGTCTTTGTTGTAGCCCTATATATATACGGGTAGACTAAACTAGTTTTATATCATATTTTGTCTTTCAAGACGAAAGGTATCTGGGTTCTATCGGTACGGGTTCTCAATAGTCTATAACCCACATTACGTTCGAGAATCGCGTAAAGGAATACAGTAGAAGATTTGACAGGAGTTTCAGCTCGAAATCAAATCGTAGTTGAAGAATCGATCGACAAACGGTATTCTTCTAAATTAACTTTGGTTGCACGAGTTTTATTTTGATCGTTCGAAGTCAAAAGTTTTATCTGGAGCCCGTTTCGGTGTTTGCCCGACAAGTTAATTTTTTACCGAAAATCGTTTACAAAAACAATGTCCTTAGGAGTATTGCCTCCAACATATATAACATGTATATATATATATATATATTTCCTGAGGCTAATTATTTATATTGCGGTTCACGCTGATTCAGCATTAAGAATTGACACGTGGTGACACGTATCAATTTTCGATGGCATTGTGTATCATTTATAAATTTTTTATGTAAAATCTTATGTTTAGAAAAATTCTTAAAATTTAATATAAATTTTTAATGTCAACTCGTGAATTTTCGTGTCATTAGAATTTTAATAACATGTTCCTTACTCTAAGTTATTAATTTTTACATTTATCGAAATTTATTATAATTTTCTGGTTAAATTTTTATTTATAAGGTTTTGCCAGGAATTACATTTTGAAAGTACCGGCTAATTACTTTTATTTTTCGATCGTAATTTGGACACTGAATTTTACAATCTATAATTTGGTCTTCTGTGTGCAAGCCGTACTCTACACACTAGATTAAATACTTTACAGAATAAAGGACAATCATGTATAGCATTAAAGAAATGATATTGTACTCATTGCTCATTAAAGTTCTCATAAAATAAAAAAACAATTTTATTAAAAATAAAATTAAATACTAAAACTAAATAAAATTCATGATTTTTAGTACACAACATTGACAATCTCTCACTTATTCTCAAAACTATGCTGCCATACATCTAACTCTCATGTCCTCTACATGACTATCAAAAGTCTTGACCGATAGGCTTTTTGTAAAATGATTTGCATGGTTGTCCCTTGATGCAGTTTTGGTCACAGCAACATTACCCCTTTGTAATATTTCTAGTATCAGATAATACTTGTGCTCAACGTGCTTTCCTTTCTTATAGACTCTTAGTTCATTCGAGTTTACAACCGCTCCACTATTGCCACAATAAAGTGTAATAGCCGACTGAACTGAAGACACCACATTTAGATTCAACAGGAAGTTCTTGAGCCAAACAGCCTCGTTGGCTTCTTCAGAAGCTGCCACGTACTCGGTCTCCATGGTGGAATCAGTAATGTATGACTGCTTGATACTCCTCCAACTTATAGCTTTTTCTCCCAAGGTAAACACATATCCTGAGGTAGGCAGATAGGATCTTTATCTGACTAGAAGTCCGAGTCTATGTACCCCAAAGGTACTAAACTATCTATCTAATAAATCAACATATAATCCTTAATTCTTTTGAGGTCCTTGATTATATTCTTTATATCAGTCCAATGCTCCTGTCTTAGGTTAGACGGATATCTGCTAACTATGCCAACGACAAAGCAAATGTCGAGTCTTGTACAAAGCATAACATACATTAGGCTTCCTACTATCGAAGCGTAAGGAACCGCATTCATCTTCTTTATCTCATCAGGTGTCTTAGGACACTAATCCTTAGATAGAGTGATTCCATGCCTAAAAAGGAGAAACCCTTTCTTGGAATTATGTATGCTAAAATGAGTAAGGATATCATCGATATATTTTGCTTGTGATAAGCCTAACATCTTTTGTTTCTAATCTTGCAAAAACTTGATCCCAAGGATGTGACTGGCTTCTCCTAAGTTTTTCATATTGAACTGCCCAGATAACCATAATTTTATCGAAGATAACACCCCTTTATCGTTTTTGATGATCAAGATATCATCTACATAAAATACTAAAAAGACCACCATGCATCCGTCACATTTCTTATATACACAGGACTCATCTGGACTTTGATACTTGCTTAAGTCCATAAATGGATCTCTTATACTTGCACAATATTTGCTTCTAGTTGGTTATAACATATAGATACACTTGTCAAGACTTTCATTAAGGAAAGCTGTCTTTACATCCATTTGCCAAATTTCATAATCGAAATGAACCACAATGGATAAGAAAATGCAGATAGACTTAAGCATAGTTACAGGTGAAAAGATTTTCTCATAATCAATCCCTTCTTTGTGAGTAAATCCATTTGCAAGAAGTCTAGCTTTGAAGGTTTCAATCTTTTCATCTGCTCCTCTCTTCTTCTTATAGATCCACTTACATTCGATGAATTTTATTCCTTTAAGTGATTCTACAAGTTTCTAGACCTAATTAGAATACATAGATTTTATCTCTGAATTCATAGCCTTTTACTAAAGGTCTGCATCTTTGTCCTGGAGTGCTTCATTATAGTTATAGGATTTGGTATCCAGCACTTTCGGGATCCTGTCAAAAGACTCACCCAAGAACATATACCGATTAAGTTGATGGACAGCCCTCCTATTATGATGAGGCACTACCTGCGTCTGTGTACTAGCAGTAACGCACTGTGTAGAATCTGAACCCTTTGCACTATTACCTAAATGCTCAGCTGGCATGCTAATGGTAGCACCCTGATCTGGTTCAGGATCTGTACTTGTCTCGATAATCCTCCCACTATGACGAGGCAATGGAATATCAGTGACTTATGGTTTCTCTTTCGTTCTATTGGTATTTTCTCTCAATTCTTCTAGAATAATTTTACTTTTGGGCATGTGGTCCATAATATAATTCTCTTCCAAAAATCGGGCATTAGTGCTAACAATGACCTTCTAATCCTTAGGATTATAAAATAAATCACCCTTCATTTCATTGGAATACCCGACAAAGAAATAGACTTCTGTCTTTGGTTCTAACTTACCCGCGTTCTATTTCAGCACATGTGCTGAACACTCTTAAATTCAAATATGTCTCAAACTAAGCTTGCACTCGGTCCACAATTTTGTGAGAGTAAAATGTACTGACTTAGAAGGTACCATATTCAAAATATAAGCCGTTGTCTCTAATGCAAGTTCCTAAAACGAATTGGATAATCCTGAATAACTCATCATTGACCTTACTATCTCCATAAGAGTCCTATTCTTTCTTTTTGCTACATCGTTCTACTACGGAGTACCTGGTGCAGTTAACTGAGATATAATCCCCTTTGATAACAAGTAATTCCAAAACTCTCCAAAAAGCTACTTGCCACTAAGGTCAAATTGTAGTGATTTGTGTTGGAGGCAAAACTGTCAAGATCATTATTTTTGTAAACGATTTTTGGTAAAAAATTAACTAGACGAAAAAATGCCGAAATGGGCTCCAGATAAAACTTTTGACGTTGAATGATCAAAACAAAACTCGTGCAACCAAAGTTAATTTAGAAGAATACCTTTTGTCGATCGATTCTTCAACTACGATTTGATTTTGAGTTGAATCCCCTGTCAGATCTTCTACTGTATTCCCTTATGTAATTCTTGAACGTAATATGAGCTACGGACTATCGAGAACTCGTACCGGCAGAACCAAGATATCTTTATTCTTAAGAGACAAAATATGATATATGATACAAAACTAGTTAAGCCTACCAGTATATATATAGAGCCCACCAGCATATATATAGAGCTACAGTAAGGATCTGGGGAGTAATTATGAGTAAGACTTTCAGTGGAACACAGATACCTACCAGCGATTTTTGCAATTACGAAAAGACCTCGATTTCTGCAATTTTTATAAAATACTGAATTACAATTCACAGCACTAAAGAACTATAATTACATTCTGACGCATAATCTCAAGACCTTGCATTAACCTCGTGTTATTAAATGCTTACCATTTCTCTCCACGTTAAGATTCTCGATACCCGCCAATTAAATTTAATTACTGATAATTTAATTTAATCAGTATCTTGATATTCCTTAAGCCATTTTGCTTAACTTATTTGACCACCGGATAATCAAATCCACCTACAGAATTTGGTCCGGTCAAAACTTACAAGTTTCCTTAAGAAAGTATTGTCAATCCCGATTTTTTGGGACGTAGATTCCGTCAATAATTAATATTTTTCATATAAATAATACCACTATCTAACTCACTGAGATTATAGACCCATATAAGATCGTACCCTCTAATTAATCAAAACAACGAATATTAAATATATGTAAATCAGTAATTATTTCAGGATTAAGAGGATAAGCACTATTTATAATAATCTTGGGGTGCGAATTAATTTATGTAGTCAGTACAAAATTAATTACTCCAAATGTCACGTTCAATACACACAAAGTGTACTAGAACAAAGAGTCGAAACAATAGACGACGCTATTATCTGTTCTCCGTAACCAAGACAGGTCTACTAAAACTCTGTGCTACAGTCGTACATATGGTATTTTCATTTCCATCTAAACTATGAACATAAAAGTTATATTCTGCAATAACCTAAAATCTGATCTTCTATGTGTAAGTCGTACTATACAGACTAGATTAAATACTGTACAGAATATCAGGCATTCATGCATAATATTGAGAAAATGATACACATATATTGCTCATAAAGATTTTCATAAAATAAAAAATTAATTTTATTAAAAAATAAAATAAAATACTAAAAACATAATTATTAGTATGCCAACCCTAATAATCTCCCACTTATACTTAAAACCTTGTTGCCATACATCTGACACCTATGCCCTCTACATGACTATCAAAAGTCTTAGCTGGTAAGCTATTTGTAAATGATCTATAAGGTTGTCTCCTATTGTAAACTCTATGTCTGACTGAAAATCTAAGTCTGTGTACCCCAAAAGGTACTAGACTGTCTGCCTGGTAAATCAACATATAATCCTTAGTCCTTTTTAGATACTTGATTATATTCTTTACCGGAGTCCAATGCTTCTGCCTTGGTTAGACCAATATTTGCTAATCATGCCAACGGCAAAGCAGATGTCAGGTCTACTGTAAAGCATAACATACATGAGGCTTTCTACTGTCGAAGCATAAGGAACCGCCTTCATCTTCTCTATCTCTTCAGGTGTCTTAGGACACTGATTCTTGGATAGAGTGATTCCATGCTCAAAAGGGAGAAATTCTTTCTTATAATGTAGCATGCTAAAACAAGTAAGGATATCATCGATATACTTTACTTGTGATAAGCCCAACATCTTTTGTTTCTGATCTCGCACAAGCTTGATATCAAGGATGTGACTGGCTTCTCCCAAGTCCTTCATATTGAACTGCCCAGATAACCATACTTTAACTGTAGATAATGCCCCCACATATTTTTTAATGAGCAAGATATCATCTACAGAAAGTACTAGGAAGATTACCACGCTTCCATCATGCTTCTTGTACGCACAGGACTCATCCGAACTTTGATCAAAACCATAAGACTTTATAGCTTGATCAAATCGAGTGTTCTAAGACCTAAATGCCTGCTTAAGTCCATACATGAATCTCTTAAGCTTGCATAACATGTGCTCCTGGCCCTTTGTAATGAATCCGTCAGGTTGTCTCATATAGGTACACTCGTCAAGACTTTTATTAAGAAAAGCTATCTTGACATCCATTTGTCAGATTTCGTAATCGAAATGTGCGACAATGGATAAGAGAATCCAAATTGACTTAAGCATGACTACTGATGAAAATGTTTCCTCATAGTCGATCCCTTCTTTCTGAGTGAACCATTTAGCAGCAAGCCTAACTTTGAAGGTTACAACCTTTCCGTCTACTCCTCTCTTTCTCTTGTAGATCTACTTGCATTCAATGGGTTTTTATCCCTTTAGGTGGTTCTACAAGTTTTCAGACCTGATTGAAATATATAGATTCCATCCCTGAATTCATAGCCTTTTGCCAAAGATCTGTATTTTTGTCTTATAGTGCTTCATTGTAGTTACAGGGCTCGGTATCTAGTTCTGCTGGGATTCTGTTAAAAGACTTTTTCAAGAACATATATCGGTTAGGTTGATGAATAACCTCCCGCTACGTCAAGGCACTACCTGTGTCTATGTACTAGCATAATACGCTGTGCAGAATCAGAACCCTATGCATCAGCACCTTGCTTTTGATTTGCACCTGTCTCGATAATCCTCCCACTACGACGAAGTAATGGGATATTAGTGACTTGTTATTCCATTCTACTGGTATTTCTTATTTCTTCTAGAATAATTTTGCTATTGAGCTTGTGATCAATAATATAATTCTCTTCTAAAAATTGGGTATTGGTACTAACAATGACCTTCTGATCCTTAGAATTATAAAATAGACCACCCTTCATTGCCTTGGGATACCCTACAAAGAGACAGACTTCTGTTCTCGGTTCCAACTTACCCGCATTCCCTTTCAGCACATGTGCTGGACACCCCCAAATCCGAATGTGTTTCAGACTAGGCTTACGCCCGATCCACAATTCTGTGGAAGTAGAAGGTACCAAGTTCATAATGTAAGCCGCTGTCTCTAAAGCGAATCCCCAAAATAAATCGGGTAAACCTGAATAACTCATCAAGGACCTTACCATTTTCATAAGAGTCTTATTCCTTCTTTTTGCTACATCATTCTGCTGCGGAATACAAGGTGCAGTTAACTAGGTTGTAATTCCCTCTGATGACAAGTAGTCCTTAGACTCTCCAAAAAGGTATTCTCCACCACAGTCATATCGTAGTGATTTGATACTTTTACTTAGATGCTTCTCCTCCTTTGCCTTGAATTCTTTGAATTCCTCTAAACATTCAGACTTATGGTGCATCAGGTAAATGTATCCATACCTTGAGTAGTCATCAATGAAATTGACGAAGTACTCAAAGCCACCACTAGCCCGGATTATCATAGGACCACACACATCAGAAAGAACTAGCTCCAACAGTTCTTTAGCTCTATAGCCTTTGGCTGAAAAGAGCCTCTTAGTCATCTTACCCTCTAAGCAAGATTCACAGACTAGAAGTGCCTCCACTTCCAATGAACACAAAGGTCCATTTGCTACCAGTCTGTTTATCATTTTTAGATTAATATAACCTAAGCGTAAGTGCCAAAGAAACGTTTAGTTCATTAAAGAAGAAAATTTTCTATTATATGGTAATATAGATGTATTATTCGTTCCAGTTAGTTGCAGTATATGAGAGATTGGAGTAATAATATAAAGATCATCCACCAATGTACCAGAACAGATAATCCATTTATTATCCTTAATAACACAGAGTTATTAAAATAAACCAAATATCCATCTTTAACCAATCCAGAAACAAAAATTAAGTTCCTTCTAATGGAAGGTACATAAAGACAATCTCTCAATACTAAAATCCGATCTCTACCAAAACTGAGAGTGACATCTCCTACTGCAACTGATGTTACCTTTGTATTATTGAGCATATGCAGGTAAATCACTCTATCACTAAGTTGTCGAATTTCTTAAAACCCCTACAATGAATTACAGACATGATTAGTAGTTTTCGTATCTATACATCAGGTACCAGTAGATAATACTGCTAAACATGTTTCCACAATCAGTGAACAAAAATTATCGTATTTGTTCTGCCTTTTGAGAAATACTGGACATAGTTTTTTCCAGTGTCTGGTTTGGTTGCAGTAAAAACATATATCTTTTGACTTTTTCACACAAGTCCGTGGCTCACTAACTACCCTGGAAACCGTGTCTCCCTGTTTGTGAACTTTTTTCTTCTTCATGCCTTTCGGCCTAGAGGAAGAATTTTTTTTCAGAAACAAACGCATTTTCTGGTATTGAAGGAATACCATTTGTAGTTAAAGTCATATCCAAGTTACATTTACAGTCAACAAAATTCAGTCCCGTAAGTTTGTTTTCGTTGAGTATTAAAGCAAGTGAGTTGAAAGCCACTTTCATCTTGAGAATCACATAATTAAAATACCGTTAATTATGATGAGCAAAACTTTGAATTCAATTAAATTTGGTTTCTTTTACCATTTTAAATTAATTCACCAGTAATCTGGTAACCTGAGAATAGCATGCCACGATGGGTGGACGTCTACTATCCATCATAAAATCAGATAAGCCAATTCCTTTTAATTTTACTATCTAGGGAACTGACCATACCAAGTAAAATTAAATAGCTGTCATAGTTTTGCTCCAGTATATAATAGCAGTGACTCAAATAGAGATGATACTATTATATACAGCTACGTGTTAACCATCACCTAATTCTAAATCAATCGTTTCGCAATGAACCCTTCAGATGGAGAAGTGATCAACACTAACAATTATCCAAAATTATCTATAAAGAAGGTTTTTACTGGTGATACCGTAATTAATCTGTCCGATGAGGAGTAAGGCCTTACTGCCAACAGGCAAGGTTTAATTGCATTGCCTACAAACTAGTAATGGAGACCGCGGAATTTATCTGTGAATAAATTTTTTCTCACTTAGATTTTTCAAACATTTTTAGAGTTATAAAAATACGTTTAATTAAAATAAATTTATTAATTTCAAAAACCACACGATCTGAAAGAATCAAATATCTTCCCGTGTACACGATTCTAAAGATTCTGGTTTATCAAACTATTTTTTCGTATTTAAATGCGTAACAAATAAAATTTAATAAATGCACAATTTTTTCTTTAGCTTTTCAGCTAAGGTAGTGATTACAAATATTTATTTATTTTATTTTTTATTTTATATTTTTTAAAAAATAATAATTTATTTCGATTAAATATTTTTTCATTTAATTAATTCAAAATTCGAAATTATTTCTCACGTTTTTTCGAGATATCTTATTTTTAAAAAAATCATCTTTAACCGTGATATTTTGTAAAAATAAAATATCAAAAAAAAATTTATTTAATTAAAATTAATTAATTAAAAAAACTTAATTTTATTTTTCATTACAAAATATTTTAATTAA
>JAOTRH010180420.1:0-12025 GCA_034768845.1 Heliamphora exappendiculata | reverse complement strand
CCACCAACCCTGCATCGTCAGGACCATGTTCCTGTCCTTCAGATACCCACATGCACACACAACACAAGGATCTTCTCGGGCTTTCACCGAAGGACCACTACCCCATATAACATTTCTCGGGCTTTCACCGAAGGACTACCGTCCCAACTAACATTTCTCGAGCTACCGTCCCAACTAACATTTCTTGAGCTTTCACTGAAGGACTACTACCCCATCAAACATTTCTCGGGATTTCATCGAAGGACCACTGCCCCATCTAACATTTCTCGTTAACCAGGGTTAACATATATCGAACCACGTTTTCAGTCATCATTAGCCAGGCAGGGCTAACATTCAGACCAATATCACGTAAGACCACATTTTCGTCTTACATCATGCATAAATAAAATGAGAATTATAAATGCACAAAACCACATATAACCTTCAAATCATGACGCCACCCGTCACATACCCGACATCCACTCACATGGACTGGCAACAACCCACACAAAACCATGCCTAACTCAAAGGCCAACACTCAACTCATAAAACCCCAGTTCTCAAAAACCAACACCTTTTCCCAAAAAGGATCGCGGGCCCAAACACGCCCCACAAGGCCATCACAATCCACGATGCCCACTCGTGCTCAACACAAATTCGACGGTGAATAAACACCACGCACCTAACTGTGCACCAACACCCACGTCTAACCATGCACGTCACCCAAGGACGGTATCTAAACAAACACCCGAGGCCACTACACGACCCCCGAAACCACAACACGATCAACTAAACCCCAAAACCCAACCACCAAACCACAAACACACAACACAGCACGTCAGTTGACTAGACTCCAACCCCCTGTCGATTGAAAATACACTGGAAAGCTAAAAATCCAAACCATAAACATTTCAGTTGACTGACCTACTAGGTCCAGTCGACTAACCCCTAAACAAAACCATCTTAGTTGACTGACCTCCCAGGTCCAGTCGACTGAATCCCAAGAATCAAGATCTAGTCAACTGACCTCCCTCGAAAACTGTTTTAAAGCTGCAGTTTTTACCTCCAAAACCTCGATTCGACACCTCAAAACCTCCGTCCAACACCCTTGAACATCCACACGCCTAGGCCTAACACTCAGACCATGAAAGAAACTCCCAACACCCGATTTCATCCGCCGAAATCGACTAAAAATCTGTTTTAATACAAAAACCCAACTTGAACATAAAATTAGATCTATAGCAATCTAACCGTTAAAAACACACACGATTACACATAGCACCTTTATAAGACATAAGAGTCTAAGATCCTATCTTGGTGAGTTAAAAACTTGTTATCTCGAACCACGTGAAAAATTGAGTTTTGCTTAAATAGAATTTTGTCCGAATGAACGCGTAACCCACCGTGCCAATATCAAGGATCCGTTGTTGGATCATTGAAAATCGAGCCCCAGGCCCCCAGAAAGTTAGAGAGAAGGCAGAGAGAAGACGAAAAAAATTTAGTGGAGAAGTTTTGAAAATATCTTTTGAAAATATCTAACACTAGATATTTATAGGTCTTTAAAATATGTTTTTTTGAAATTTTTTAAAATTCACACCGTAACGTTCCACGGCCCCGGGAACTTGCCCCACATGGATATCCAACCCCAAACATGCATCAAAAGCATATAAAAACATGCTATCACAAAAACATGAAACGCGATCGAAAAACGCTGAAAAGAAAATGGGCCAGCGTCTCACACTGCTATTTGGAATTTTTGTTTGGAACAAAAACCACTGCGTACGCCTCTTGCGTTTGGCGCCGAAAATCGCTACTTGTGCCTTTGATTTGGAATCCGGCACTGTTGAGCTTGGTGTACGCCGCTTGGCTTTTCAAAAAAAAATTGCACACTGAAGCTGCGTTGGAAACCAATGCTGTGTTTGGCGCTTCTTGCGTTTGGCAACAACGCTACTGTGCGCTTGCTTTTTGCTTGGCATCACACTACTGCTTTATTGTTTTGTATGGAAAACTACACTAAAACAGTGTTGCATTTGGCTTTTTATTCATGATTCCCAAAGCCGTGATTCCAAAATCGTGTTCTTCGTTCTTCTTTAATTTTTTTATTTTATTTTGATTACATAAATTTTAAAAAAATTAGAAATCAAAAAATAATAATTTTTACATTGATCTTATGCCTTCGTAGAGTTTACAATCAATCTACCATTATCAACCTTCGTGGTTAAAAAAAATAATCATCATTCACGCATTTAATTAAACATGAAAATAAATAATGATTATAAAATCAGAATTTAGAATGGCTACAAAATAAAGTTAGCAACAGTTCTAAAACTATTCGACCCCGATGACCCTAAAAAAAAACGGCTCTGATACCAATTGTTGGAGGCAAAACTACCAAGATCATTGTTTTTGTAAACGATTTTCGGTAAAAAATAAACTGGACGGGAAAACACCGAAATGGGCTCTAGAAAGAACTTTTGACGTCGAACGATCAAAAATAAAACCCATGCAACCAAAATTAATTTAAAAGAATACATTTTGTCTATCGATTCTTTAACTACGATTTGATTATGAGTTGAAGCACTTGTCAGATCTTCTACTGTATTTTCTTACGCAATCCTCAAACGCAGAGTGGGTTACGGACTATTGAGAACTCGTACCGGTAGAACTCAGATATCTTTAGTCTTGAAACACAAATTATGATCTAAAACTAGTTCAACGTACCCGCATATATATAGGGCTACAATAGGGACCTGTGGAGTAATTATGAGTAAGACTTTCAATGGAACATAGGCACTTACCAACGGTTTCTGCAATTATAGAAAGATAGCAGCGATTTCTACAATTTTTATGAAATTCTGAATTACAGTTCACACTACTAAAGAACTATAATTGCACTCTAACCTATAATCTCAAGACATTCTTGCATTGAGCTCTTGTTATTAAATGCTTACCATTTCTCCCCACATTAAGATATTCGATACTCGCTAATTAAATTTAATTATTGACAATTTAATTTAATCGGTATCTTGATATTCCTTAAGCCCTTCCGCTTAACTTATTTGACTGTCGGATAATTAAATCCACCCGCAGGGTTGGCCCGGTCAAAATTTATAAGCTTTCTTAAAGAGGTATTGTCAATCTCGATCTTTTGGGATGAGAATTTCGTCAATAATTAATATTCGCCATATAAATAATACCGCTATCTAACTCACCAGAAATATAGACCCATATAAGATTGCACCCTCTAATGAATGAAAATAAAGAATACTAAATATTAAATATACGCAAATTAATAATTATTTTAGGATTAAGAGGATAAGCACTATTCATAATAACATTGAAGTGTGAATTAATCTATATAGTCAGTATAAAATTAATTATCCGAAATGTCCTGTTCAATACACACAAAGTGTACAGGCACATAGAGTCGGAACAATAGATAACGTTATTATCTGTTTTTCGTAACCAAGATAGGCCTACTAAAACTCTGTGCCACAGTGTACCGATGGTATGTCCATTTTCATCTAAACTATGAACATAAAACTTATAATCTGCAAGAACCTAAAATCTGATCTTTTGTGTATAAACTGTACTTTACACCAGATTAAATACTATACAGAATATTAGACATTCGTGCGTAATAAAAAAATGATATGCATACATTGCTCATAAAGATTATCATAAAATAAAAAATTAATTTAAAAATAAAATAAAATTAGATACTAAAAATAATTTTCAGTATATCAACCATAACACCAAGATATCAGCAAAATCAACTCCAGGGGTTTAGTTTTTGGTTTAGGGAGAGGGAGGAGAGGAGAGGAGAAAATAAAGAAAAAGAAGCCTCAAATCCGACTTTTAAGTTTGTCCCTGATGTGGTCCGTTTGAATGCCCTTAATCCCGTCCGGACGCAAAACACATAGACTAATTTCCGTTCAGACGCCGTCCGGATGCAAAACCTTATGGTCTATTTTCGTCCAGACGCCCATAATTTTCACTTGAATGCACTTTTCACTGCACTATTATCCTGACTTTAAACGAGTATAACTTCCTCATCTGAACTCCGAATATGGCCATTCTTGTGTCCAAATTAAAGTATCGGAAGTCTACTTTTCAATAGTTCTAGCCTTATAACAAAATTCATTTTGTACAAAAAATTATGACAAAAATAATGAAGCTATATCACTTTTTTTTATACATTTTTTCCATATTTTTGTCCGAATTTTTTTTTGAAATATTATTTTTCTTCACCGAACATGTCATGATATGTTTTAATTTATCTTTTTAAATTACAAGTGACCGAGTCCCTACAATAACTAAATCTAAAAAGAAAAATTATTCTAAAAATAAATATAAGAAACGATATAAATCTTATTATAAACCTTATAAAAAATATTATTAAAGTCATAAATATAATAAACAATATTTTCGTAAAAAACCTTTGCATAATAAACTTAATAAAAATACTAATCAAACATCCACATCTAAAAAAGATGCTATATGCTAGAAATGTGACAAAATTGGCCATTATGCTAATAAATATCTAACAAAACAAAAAATAAATGAATTAAATTATTCAGATGAATTGAAACAACAAATTCAAAATCTCTTACTGAATCAATATCAACCAAGTAATGAAGTAGAAAATGATAATAATGATATTTCTTCTCAATCATCTTAAGACGATTATCATCTTGAAGAATTAAATCAAGATATAATATCTACTTCTTTTGATTCCTCTGAAGAAATTAATGACTGTTGCAATAAATGTCAAATACAAAGTGATTATTATTAAGCAATCTTAAAATTAAATGAATCTATTATAAATGTTATATCACAAAAAGAACAAAACATATTAGACATTATTAATCAAATAATTGATTCAGAATCTTGTAAAAATATAATTTCCAAATATATAGACCAAGTTAATACTAAAACCCAACATTTTACGAATACATTTTCATATACGAAATGTGATTTTAAAAATGTGTTAAATAAATCAACTCAGTTAACACCCATACAAACACCAACTTTATCCAATCTTTGTCAAGATATTAAACAATTACAAGATCGAATTTTCTTCTCTTGAAAATAAGAATAAGGATCCCATAACATTTTCTTTCACTCCAACACCATCCAATTCTACAACATACATTAATATAAAAAATGGTAAAAACAAAAATAAAAATAAAGACATAAAAATATAAGAACCAGATTTAACTGTAAATGATTCTAATTTCCAAGCTCTCAATAAAATTATATTTCAAAAATGGTATATTAAAATCAATCTTGTAGTCCAAGAAAATTTTGTAGAAGCCATTGCTCTAGTTGATTCTGGTGCCGATCTTAATTGTATTAGAGAATGATTAATACCTACCAAATATTTTGAAAAGACGAAACAAAATCTTAATACAGTTGATGGTAGTTCAATGAAAATCAATTATAAATTATCACAAATTAATATTTGTAATCAAGAAATTTGTTTACAAAGTGAATTTGTACTAATTCAAAATCTTTCCCAACATATCATATTAGGAACTTCTTTCCTAACAATGATAGCCTCAACTTTGAACTTATCCTTGTACTCTCCATTCTTACCCACATTACCTAAGACTCTCCTATGAGGTAACGCACACTAGTTCACCTCCAACTCAAGGCACACACCTAGGATCACTTTTGTAGGCCAAAACACGCGTTGTTGAACCTCAATATTGTTTGTGGGAAAAAAATCACGCGTACTACATCTCACGCACAACCGAAACCTCGTTTAAGTCCCCACGATGGATCGAAAACTACAGAACTTTAAGTGCACCATCACGTAGTACCCGCCCATGGTACCAGCTCTAAAGCCAACGAGATACCCACTCTTGAGCAAGAACAACGAATGTCTAGTTCAAGGAAAAAGAACTCACTCCAACTATAGGAAGATTCGCCACGATACAAGATTTTTAAATGAAGCAAGGGCTCTTACAGAAGAACTTTAATCTCAGCGAATTTGCGGCTCAACAACGGTAAGGGAAAGTCAAACCAAAAGGTGTAGAAATCACATGGTACATACAACAAACTAGAATGATGGGCACACCTCTCTAAGTCAAACGAGGACCACATAGAGAGCTAGTCACCAGAGAAGAAACAACACTGTATCGTCATGCGAACACAATCAAAGGACTCATATTAGCACAAGTCCAAGTGACACCCAAATGGAAGGGGTCACTAAAAAAAATAGGTAAACAACATGGGTTCGCGTATACAGGTCGAGAAGTCAGGGAGGTGCACGTATTCCTTTACACCATCACAAGGCCGTCCACTCAAAACAATGCACCATCAACCACCTAGTGGTGACAACAGGGAATCAACCAATCCCAACATAAAGTACACTCACCCAACGGATATGAGCTAAAAAGCCATAACCACAACCATTCAAGGTTAAGCATAGAAACACTAGAACACGTCTCGCACACTATCTTCTTACCCTCTAGCATTCATACTCGATCACATAATGCTTTAACGTACTTTTGCCAATCCTATAACCAAGTTATCATTCGATCTCACTGAGATTAACGGGGTACTAACCTCTCTTGAACTCCTCAACAATAGACTTTAAGCATCTTCACAAAGAACTCCTTTCCAACACAACAAGATTCCCACGCTGCATCCTAGGTAAACAGGTTGACTCTAACCAATGAAGGATCTTCATACTTAAACTCTTCGTAACTTACGCCTACACTGTATTTTCACATAAACCACTAGGTCGTTTACAACAAGGCCTATCCTCTTACCAAAATGAGTAGACCAAACACTCACCCTAAGAAGACAGAACGACTTTAGGTATTGAACAAGGCGCAAATTGTACCCACTCAATGACTATTGAGACTCGCCATACGATTTAACACGGCCTCAAGAACTTCAACAAGGGTCTCACATTGACAAGAGCTAAAGGTAACCCAACCCAACACCAACTAGTCCATGTGCCACTAAACTATTGAACAACCTTCGATTTATTGCTGCGGACGTAGGTTCTACACCTCATCATTAACCCCCTTTTGAAAAGGACTCACACAATTAGCCAACCAACCAGACATTTCTAGGGTACCTGACCTGAGCACTCGTGCTCACTGGGTAAGTAAATAAACTTTCATCAAGCAGCTATGAAGACGTTGTTCTAAACTCTCATGACCATGGTGGTATAGGTTCACATGACATAACTAAAAGGACCACGATAGGTGTACCAGACTTATGGAGATCGTAATCTCCCTACCTAGAGAAAAACAATGAGTTGAACAAAAGATATCAATGCTTAAGCTCTACTGGGCTTAGCAAGCCAGAACAGGATAAACCCCCCACAAGATAGCTCTTCCACTTACAGAATAGACCACGACAATAGTGCCATTCGCTATGCCTAACCCTCTAACTCACGTGCCCCACCAATCGACATCTCTATATATAAAGCGGTATCTAACATAACTTTCACTAGTCCCACTATAGATGTAAAAATGGATGGGCTAAATGTGTGCCGCGCTCCAACATTGATATAAACATTGGTTCACAATGGTATTCTAAAAACATACATCGAGTGATTGAAGGGCAAGCTATGGCATCAAACACGATCGATGCCATCGAAGCTCTAGGCTTTGCATGGGTACACACTCATCCCTGAAATATCTGCCCCTAAAGCGCTCCTAAAGCCCTCTGAATGTTCCCTTTCTGAGGGTAATCTCGACACATGTAGCCTTCTTGGCCACACTGGAAATAAGAAAATGGAGCCTTCTCTTGGGTATGACTCTACTGTGTCTCCCTCTGTGGGCACTCCTTGGCGTGATGCTGTGGTTGTCTGCAATAGAAGAAAAACATTACTCAACGCTCAGAATGTCTAATGAAGCAATAGATGTCACAGGCACCGAACGTGGCCGCTGTTAGAACCCCATGAAATAAAGACTAGGGCCTTTGGACTTCTGCTTCTTGAACTGACGCCCACCTAATTATGCCCTTGTATCTCCCAACTGTGATTTCCTCTATCTATTCCTATGGCTTTCAGCCAGTGCACTATCAACTATGATGGTGGCCTTTACTAACTCCTTGTAGGCCCGAATTCTAAGAACTATAACCCTATCTCTGATATAGGGTCAAAGACCCTGCTCAAACCATTCAGTGCGCAACTCCTCAGTTGCCACCATCTCTCGCGCAAACTGTGATAACTCCACTAATTTAGCCTTGTATTGGATTACTGACATGTTTCCCTAGATGAGGGAGAGAAACTCCTCCTGGTAGGTGCTTCTCAAAGATACTGAAAGGTACTCCCCCACTAAAACCCTAGAGAAAGTGGCCCACGTACTTTCCATGGTCACCTTGGCAGACTCCCACCACTCCCTCGCATCTCCTCGATGTTGGAACGTCACGATCCTTACCCACAGCTCGTCCTCCATAATTCCCAACATGTCAAAAATTGTGGTGGTTACCTCTAACCATTCGGTTACAACTTTGGGATAAGACCTTTCGGAGAAGGTTGAGGAATCCATTCATTGAAACTCTTTCAGTACCGATGTAGCTCTCGATTTGGGAGCTATTGCTCCATCCTTAGTTGCCTCTACTAAAGCTCGCATCGTCTCGAGCATCTCTTGGAGTACATCGGCACTGCCTATTTTCTCTAGCGGGGCATACATGTTCCCTTCTCTTGGGACTCCGACGAACATAGAACCTTGGTTGTGTCCTTGGCCTCTACCTTTTCTTGGGAACATCACTCTATGTATGAACGGACAAGGGGATATATCAACAATAATGTGAGACCCCAACCTGTTTCATTTTTGGGAATGTTTAAGTGATTGACGGAGTTTGAGTTAACCTTTGATCTCGGTGTGTTGGGTTTTTCTTTCTTCATAGTAGAACAGTATGTGCGTATGAGTTTTACGCTTGTTCGGGTTTGAAAGAGGTATGTTTGGTTTGGTTTAAGGCTAAAAAACCTGTTCTGTCGCTAAAGATGTTTTTCTCCGTCATCTAGTCGATTGGATTAGGGATCCAGTCGACTGACCCTTGGCGGTGGATTCCAATAGCCTCATCCAATCGACAGGATTGTGCATCCAATCGAATGAACCTTGGATTTTTTTCGTCTCTATAAATATCAAGACTTGGAGATATTTTGGAAAAAGTTAACTTCTAAGCTAAGTTTTGGTTTTCTCTGCCTTATCTCTAGATTTTGATGGGCCCGGGGCTCAATTTTTAGCCATCTAACAGTGGATTCTTGATGTTGGTACCGGGGGCTTCGCATCTATCCAGACAGAATCACATTTTGTCGAGATTTATTTTTTGAGATGTCAAGCTTTTGGCTTAACGAGGCAGGATACTAGACTCTATTGTTGTTAAAGGGTGCTACGTGCAATTATATGCTTTTTCACTGGCTAAAAATGTTTTAAATGTTATTTTTCATGTTTAAACCTTGTTGTTGGATAAAAAGCATGTTTGTACGCTTTTTCTTGGTTTAATACATGGTTTGGATGTGTGGATATCTGTAGTTTTCAAAAAGGTGATTTTGAAAATGGAGGTTTTGGGAAACTCTTGAAAAACGTATTTTTAGAGGTTTTGAGCTAACCCTCGAGGTTGAGTCTCAGCTTTAGAAACGTTTTGATGAAAATTATTTTAAATGATAGTTGAGCTCCATGGGTGATGGATTTTGGATCTTTTTATACTTGTTGATGTATAACTGTGTAACTGTTTTACGAGTTTTTCGTAGTTGAGTTACGTGCTGATTTTTAAATGATTCGTAGATGTACCGTGGCAGTGTTTGATTTTGGGTGCTTCTTCCCTCGGTCGTGGTAATCTGTAAAGAGCATGGTTTGGGTGCTTCCCTAGATCGTGGAAATTCGTAAAGAGCTAGTTGCCCCAATGTGTGGCTACGTTGTTGTAACTCCATATAGAACTTGTCATTACCTAGTAGGTCTTAAGTGGTTCAGGGATATGTAATGGGCAGGAGTCTATAGTTGTTGCCTCTGCTTGAGTTGACAGAGTCGGTATATAGGATTCATTTTATCTTATTTTTCTCGATCGTGTGATCCGAGTGGAGAATACTGTTTGTTACTATTTTTTCCTAACTATGAAACGTTATATGCATTGTTGATATGCATGGTTTTAAGGATGAAAACATGGGGTATAGTGGAGTAAAACTGTTTTGAAGCTCGTGTTAACCTAATGGAAAACTTGAGATTTTCAAGATGAAAACTTTTTTGGCTCCTGTGGTTTAGTCTTTATGCTATATGATTGCATATCATGCTTTACAACTTTATAGTCTGTTTCTATTGAACTTCGGCTCACATGTGAGATTTTGTTGTAAAATATTTTTTAGGTGAACGTGGTCCTGTAGGTTGACCTTAAGGTGCCCGGAGGTGGCTGTTAACAAGAATTTTGTTTTGTCTTGATAGGTAGTTTATACCTTTTTGTATACATTTCATGTTTTGGCTCAACGAGGCAGGATCGTAGACTCTATTGTTGTTAATGGGTGCTACGTGCAAATATATGTTTTTTCACTGGCTAAAAATGTTTTAAATATTATTTTTCATGTTTAAACCTTGTTGTTGGATAAAAAGCATGTTTATACGCTTTTTCTTGGTTTAATACATGGTTTGGATGTGTGGATATCTGTAGTTTTCAAAAAGGTGATTTTGAAAATAGAGGTTTTGTGAAACTCTTGAAAAACGTATTTTTAGAGGTTTTGAGCTAACCCTCGAGGTTGAGTCTCAGCTTTAGAAACGCTTTGATGAAAATCATTTTAAATGATAGTTAAGCTCCATGGGTGATGGATTTTGGATCTTTTTATACTTGTTGATGTATAACTGTGTAACTGTTTTACGAGTTTTTCGTAGTTGAGTTACGTGCTGATTTTTAAATGATTCGTAGATGTACCGTGGCAGTGTTTGATTTTGGGTGCTTCTTCCCTCGGTCGTGGTAATCTGTAAAGAGCATGGTTTGGGTGCTTCCCTAGATCGTGGAAATCCGTAAAGAGCTAGTTGCCCTCGTGTGTGGCTACGTTGTTGTAACTCCGTATAGAACTTGTCATTACTTAGCAGGTCTTAAGTGGTTCAGGGATATGTAATGGGCAGGAATCTATAGTTGTTGCCTCTGCTTGAGTTGACAGAGTCGGTACATAGGATTCATTTTATCTTATTTTTCTCGATTGTGTGATCCGAGTGGAGAATACTGTTTGTTACTATTTTTTCTTAACTGTGAAACGTTATATGCATTGTTGATATGCATGGTTTTAAGGATGGAAACATGGGGTTTTGTGGAGTAAAACTGTTTTGAAGCTCGTGTTAGCCTAATGAAAAACTTGGGATTTTCAAGATGAAAACTTTTTGGCTCATGTGGTTTAGTCTTTATGCTATATGATTGCATATCATGCTTTACAACTTTATAGTCTGTTTCTATTGAACTTCGGCTCACATGTGAGATTTTGTTGTAAAATATTTTTTAGGTGAACGTGGTCCTGTAGGTTGACCTTAAGGTGCCCGGAGGTGGCTGTTAACAAGAATTTTGTTTTGTCTTGATAGGTAGTTTATACCTTTTTGTATACATTTCATGTTTTGGCTCAACGAGGCAGGATCCTAGACTCTATTGTTGTTAATGGGTGCTACGTGCAATTATATGCTTTTTCACTGGCTAAAAATGTTTTAAGTGTTATTTTTCATGTTTAAACCTTATTGTTGGATAAAAAGCATGTTTGTATGCTTTTTTTTGGTTTAATACATGGTTTGGATGTGTGGATATCTGTAGTTTTCAAAAGGTAATTTTGAAAATGGAGGTTTTGTGAAACTCTTGAAAAAGGTATTTTTTGAGGTTTTGAGCTAACCCTCGAGATTGAGTCTCAGCTTTAGAAACGTTTTGATGAAAATCATTTTAAATGATAGTTGATCTCCATGGGTGATGGATTTTGGATCTTTTTATACATGTTGATGTATAATTGTGTAACTGTTTTACGAGTTTTTCGTAGTTGAGCTACGTGCTGATTTTTAAATGATTCGTAGATGTACCGTGGCAGTGTTTGATTTTGGGTGCTTCTTCC
>JAOTRH010180409.1:0-12025 GCA_034768845.1 Heliamphora exappendiculata | reverse complement strand
CCAAATGCTGTATTTTGGTTGTTTGCTTTACAAGTAAAAGCCTGTATTTTGTTAAAAATGTGTTTTGGTGGATTTTTCACGTGACCTTGGTTTTTGGGGTGTGACACGTTATTTCCACTACTACTACCACTACAAGAAAATATACTTTTGTCAACCATTCTTGCCACGACCAAATACAGTACAGTGGGCGAAAGTATAGACTTTTCGCGACCAAATACATTATAGTTGGCAAAAGTACAATTTTTTGCGACCAAACAAAGTTTGGTCACCAAAAGTACAACGATTTCTGCGATCAAATACATTTTGATCGGCGAAAGTAGAAAGTTTTTCGCGACAAGATGTATAGAGTTTTTCGCGACCAAATACATTTTGGTCGGCGAAAGTATAATTTTCCGCGAGCAAATAAATTTTGGTAAGCGAAAGTATAATTTTCCACCACTAGAATGAGCTTGGTTGGTGAAAGTTTAGAGTTTTCCGTAATCAAATATAGTTTGGTTGGTGAAAGTAAACACTTTTGGCGCCCAAACGTTATTTGGCGAAAAGTTTGGTTCCAATACTCTTTAAAAAAATCTTTTAACCCTTTCATGACCAAAACATTAGTTGGCAAAAATTGCTTATATGAAAATGACGTCGTTTTGGTTTCTAATTATCTATATTATTATTAAAGAAAACACTCTATTTTGATTTCTCAAAATCAATCATATTTTTTGTTCCTAAAACTGTCCTTGTTGTTTAGATTTTAATTTTAAAACTTAAAAAATTTATGGAGCTAGTTATATAACTATCAAAAAATACTTTAAAATAGTAATTGATAATAAAAATCTCTTATCTTGTACTATTATTATGTACATTTTACTATTAAATATAAATAACTTTACACTATCCACATTATCGACCTCTTAATAACTTTTATACAAATTTTCAAAAAATGTAATTTTTTAATTTTTTGAAAAAATATCTAACACTATTAATTATTAAAAAAATATTAAACTCATATTACGATAACCACAAGTCTAGCTAGTTATATATATGTTTAGAATAATAAAAATTAATTTGATAATTTCATGAATAATTTTGATTACAAAAATAAATGTAACTCTTTTTTTAAAATAATTTTATTTTATAATTTATATATTTTAAAATATTTTTATAAATAATGTACAAATTTTGTTTTCAACAAATTAAAAAAATGAAAACAATGTACAAATTTGATAAAATAATATGCAAATTTTACGCAGTTAACGAATAACTGCTGAAAGTGTTATTTTTTTTAGCTTTACACTTCTTTACTTTTACTTGGTTAATTCTCACTTCTCCATTCAGTACACTCAGCACAAAAGATACAAAACCCTAACCCTCTCCTGCTCTCTCTCTTTCTCTCTGGTGTGCAGCGGCAAGCGATTGTGCAGAATGCTTACCCTCTCTTGTTCTATCTCTGGTGCGCAGCGGCAACTGAGGCGGCGATTTTGCAGCGTTCCTCTCCATCATCCATCGTTGCCCTCTGGTGCTTCCTCTGTCATTGCCTCTGGCCTTCGACCTCCGATCTCATCTGTCCTCACCACCAGTCTTATTCATTAACACATTTCCTCACGTATTCGAAGAACCTTTGGATCTCAATATTCCTTCTCCCTGTTTCATTAACACTCAATGCTGAAGATACCAGCGCTATTCGTTTTCTACGTTTGGATCCTAAACCCTTAGATCCCAAAAATTTCCTTCTCCCTATTTTGCAGTCAGAGCCGTTCATCTTCTACGTCGGCGTCGTTCGATCGTCTTTGCACCCTTCAGTTTTGTTCATCCATTGTCTACCGCAGCTGCGCCTTTCACTCTACTCAATCGTTTTCAGCGTAAGCCTCTCACTCAGTTCATCTTCAGTATGGTCCTTTTACAGCTTTCAGGTTTTTCTAATCTCACTCTATAATTTTTTGTTTGTTGATATTTTAACTGATTAATTATTTAGTGCGACTCCTGGAGTAAAGAACTCATTCGCATCACCCTGCAGTTGAAACGTCACAAAACTAACTCTCAAATCGTCTTCCCTAATTTGTTAAGTATCTAGGATCCTTGTAATCACTTCTAACCACTATGCCGTTATTTTCTGGTCAAGTTCTCCATCATAGGTTGGGGGATTCAACCGTTGAAATTCTCTCATCATTAAGGCCGCCCTTAGTTCTAGATTCCTTACCCCTCTCCGTTTGGTATCAACTATGGCCCTCAACATGTTCAGTATCTCTTGCATAACATCTACACCACCAGCTTGTTCCTACGGGGCATTAACATCCCCTCTTTCAGGAACCAGCGCTTCAACACGCCCTCGGCCACAACCACGACCACTGCCCCTCCCTTGCTCGGGTAACATCACTATATAAAAGAAATGTGGACCGTCAATACTAAATTCATAAATATACCATTCCCCCTCTATTTGTAAACAAACTTAGCACATGTACACACACTTGAATATACCCAAACATAATCGCACAAACACATATCCACACACCGAGGAAGAGCCTTAGGAACGACATGCCAATCCGAATAACTAATTTGAGTTTCTCATAGAAAGAACGTCGGCCAAATTCTTTTCAATTTTGAACCCCAAAATAGTTAATCGGACGCCTAGAGCAAGCCACACCATCCCAAGACTCAACCTCCATGCACACATAAACACGTAGCACACACAAATCAAATCATACGCAAGCCCATGCATGCACACAATTCATGCCATGTAGTGGTGCCTAAATCAATCAAACAATCCACAAACAAACACATCATCACGCACAGCTCGTAAGTATTCGAATCTAAGACTCTGATACCATTTTGTCACACCCCTGAACCCAAGATATCGAGGCCCATGTAGGCACACAATTCATGTTGTGTAGTGGTGCCTAAATCAATCAAACAATCCACAAACAAACACATCATCACCCACAGCTCGTAAGTATTCGAATCTAGGGCTCTGATACCATTTTGTCACGCCCCTGAACCTAAGATATCGAGACCCAGGGGTGAAGAGGTCATATATATATATATATATATAGCCCAATGAATAATAGATTTGATGAAAAGGTCCAACAATGATAAGATTAACGTTTCCAAAGAAATTTGACCAAAAGCAGGCAAAAAACGGTTAAGAAAATCTGACATACCCTCACTATTATAGTCATAATGTTTTCTACGAAAGGTATTCTGTTATGAGAGTAGAGTCATTGGAAAGAATACTTTCGGAGTTTCAATTTGAGCACAAGAATGACCTAATTCGGAGTTCAAATGAGAAAGATATGATCAATTAAAGTTGGCTCAACACAATATGGCGTTCCTAGTATGCTCGAGCGGACAGGGAACCGCTCGAATGGTTAGGTGCTGGTGGAAGGTCTAAACTTTCTACCATGTGATGGCTCGAGCAAACCCCTGCTCTTCTTGAGCGCCCAACAGCCCCAGAACACCCCTGAAATTCCCCTATTTTTGTTTCATACACTATCAAAACTCATATTCAATCATTAACATTACTATGGAACTAAATAAGTATTTAAACAGCAATCTAATGTTAAACTATTTTCTAGCATTCATCCACATCGTACAATCATCATGAATATGACCAACATCAAAGAAATTTTCATCTTTTCGTGGAATTTCTTCAAAAACATACATGGTTTCTTAACTTATGTACAATCAGCGCCTTATCAAAAGTAAAAATATCAATTCCAATAAGCGACTTCTTTTACATTTATCGAAATATTTGATTTACATCAAACGATCTTAAAACATAAGTTTTCATTTCTCATATTTGGTGCCCAATGCATGTCTATAACATTCGTCCAACATTCCTTTGATCATCTTGACCTGTAAAATGTTTAATTCAACAATCGTGAGCCGAAACTCGTAGGGTAAGGACTAATTAAAATGCAATGCATGATTTATGAGGTGTGAAGTGGATGTCAACATATAATATAACTTTCTCAATTTCATAACCAGTTTTCAATTCACACACACATCCAATTCTTCTAGTCACATTCGTTTTGCCCATTCTCATGTCGCTAGATACATTTTCTCATCATCTTCTCTTAATTTTAAATTTCATTTCATATTTTCTTTTAACCCATTTCCACACATTAACTCCCACGTAATCTTTAACTAACCCTTCATTTTCTTTTACCTTTTTCATTCACGTTTTCATTTCATATCATAATTCAATACTGAACTGACACCACGACAATCACAGTTATGAAACCAAAGCCAAGATTTTTGGGGACTAAATGATGGGAACGGCACCTAGCTTGCGCAAGTTACCGTTCTTTCACCGTGGAACTGTTCAAGCCCAATTTATTCACATGCCAAGCCATTTTTGGTTTTCCCACAGGAACAAATCAAGAGGTGTCCCATTGCCAAGCCAATTTCGATTTCCCAAAGAAACACCCAGGAGGTGACCCGATACAAGACTGTCGGTTCCATATTCATTCAACCTTTCCATATCCATTTCATTATCCAATTCCATAATATAAGTTTCCAATCAAGCTTTACATCACTACCATTTTAGATATCGATTTAACAACTTTCAAGTTTCATTGAACCACAAGTATCAACACCTTTTTATTGTTTCTTCTATTTACAATTATCCAATTCTCATGAACCCGAAACCGATTTACTTTCTAGTCTCCGATATATGAACTGTGAATAGGTAAAGAATTCTAAAATTTTCAAAATTTTCAATTTAACTAACCATTAGCTCACTCAAAGATTTTCAATTAAACTTCATATCATCATTATCTTGTTTTTATGAGTATTATAGAATTTCGTAATTCTCCCATGATTTTCAATTATACAATCAATTAATTCACCGATTTCACATTATTCGTGTGTTTAGACTCACTCCCCAAATTCTTGAGTTAGAACAATAAATTTATAATTTAAGTATTCAAAAAAATTAGCATCTTTAGGGTTAAATTATCAATTGAACACTATTATAAGATTTAAAGCCTTAATTCACTATTTAATGTCCTAATCTAACAATAGGGCCAAAAGAAAACCGTGTACTTAATCATACAAGTTCAAAGATATAACCACAATCTTTATTCGTCAATCAAACCAAACTTTTTCTTAAAGTTTGGTTCAATTTTATAGAAATCAACACAAATCAACGTAGAACACTCTAGTTAGTCTAAATCCTACCTCAATTAGCTTCTAAGCTTTGAAATCACAATTTTTCCATCTAGGGTTTCGACTACACTCTTGGATTCCTCCTTGATGCTTCAATCTCACTCCTCTTGCCCCAAAGTTTTAGCTCTCCTCTTGATCACCTCCAATTAGGCTTCAATTTTACACTAAACCTTCCAATTATTGGCTAGCAAGTTTGGGTTTCAAGGGTTTTGGAAGTTCTGTCTCTTGGGAGAAAGAAGGAAGAAAAGATGGGAGAGAAGAGAGGGGTCCAAGTGAGAGGAAATGGGAGTGTGTGGGATATTTTTAATTCTCCACTCACTCTTTCTCTCTCTCTCTCTCTCTAACTCTACAAAGTCCCACTCTAGGGCCTTGTTTGGTTTCCCTCCAAATTAGCTTTCAAGACTTGTTAGTTAAGCTCCCATTTATTAACATAAATTAACTTAAATTTATTTTCCATTAAAAGTTTAAATTTTAAAAAAAATAACAACGAACTATTTTCCCGGTACTCAAATACACCCAAACAGCACACCACGTGCCAAAATTATCACCCAAAATAGCTTCTGACAATTCAATTATAATAATAATGAAAACTAATTTACAAATTAAAATGCACCAGGTCTCTACAAATACATATAATACAAATATATATAGAGCATACACTTCATTGTTTTTTTAAATTTAATTTAAATTGATTTCAAATAATATAATTAAAAAAAGTTCTATTACCCCAAAATTTATCATGTGTTAATATTCTGGATCAGCCACCCGAGCCAGCCGCACATACCAACCATATATAGAGTATACATTTTTAATCCTCAAAAATTATTTCTGATAATTGAATTATATCAGAGTAATTAACTGAAAAAATAAAACGTATCGGGTTGCTATGTACACGAACTTGAATTTTTAGTCTGATAAAGATTCTCAAAATTTACCTCGGGATATGTGTATACCATGGCAGGTGGAATACATAGAGAGTAAATATCATCTGATACGAGAGAACGTACAGAGATGTGATGTAGCCGTGGCCAAGATTGCATTGAAAGACAACTTTACAGATCCTTTTACAAAGAGCTTACTAGCTTAGACTTTTACAGTCATGTAGAGGGCATGTGAGTCAAATGTATGACAGTATGGTTTTGAGTATAAGTGAGAATTTGTTAGAGTTTTATACTAAAAATCATGCTTTTGATTTTAGTATTTAATTTTATTTCTTAATAAAATTAGTTTTTTCATTTTATGAGAATCTTAATAAGCAATGTATGCATTTTATTATTTATTTAATATTGTGCATACCTGTCTTTTATTCTACGTAGTATTTAATCTGGTGTGTAGAGTTTGAATTACGCATAGAAGACCAGATTATCAGTTCTTGCAGAATATAACTTTTTGGTTCACAGTTTAGATGGAATTGAAAACATCATCAGTACGGCTGTAGCACAATATTTTAGTAGATCTGTTTTGATTACGGGAAACGGTAATTGTCTCGATAATTATTCTGACTCATTGTACTAGTACACTTTATGTGTATAGAACATGACTAAGTTGGGGTAATTAATTTTATACTGGCTTTATAAATTAATTTACGCTCCATGGTTATTATGAGTGCTCTTAATTCCGAAATAAGTATTATGTGCTTATATTTAATATTCGCTATTTTGATTCATTAAATGGTGCAATCTTGTATGGGTACATAATCCCGGCGAGTTGGATAGCAATATTAATTATATGGTGAATATTAATTATTAACGGAATTCACGTCCCGAATAATTGGGATTGATGATACTCTCTTAAGCAAGTTTATAAGTTTTAATCGAGTTAAACCCTATAGGTGGATTTTGTAATGCAGCAGTCAAATAAATTAAGCGGAAGAGTTTAAGAAATTTTCGAAAAAGCTGATTAAATATAATTATCAATAATTTAATTTAATCAGTGGGTATCTGTAATCTTAACGTGCAGAGAATATAAAGTATTTAATAACAGGAGTTTGAATACTACAATTTTGAGAATAAAACTAGAAGTGCAATTATAATTCTTGAGTGAAATGAATTATAATTTATATTTTTATGACCCTATTTCTGAGTTGAGGTAGGATTTCATAATTGCATTGGAATCACATGTTTTATTTACTTCATAGGTCCTTACTATAGGTTATTTATATACTGTTATAAAATTTAGCCGCCAAATATTCCATATAACGTTTTAGGGTTTTTATGTCTTGTGAATCCAAAGAACAGACAACTAGACATGTTTTAAGAACACTATAGATCAAAACCCACACTTTGTTCGTATTTAGCACTCGGGAGTATAGAAGAAGACTTGTGTCGAAGATTTGACAAAGATGTCAAAAAACGTGGCGGATCGTTGACTGAAATTTTTTGTAGCAACCAAAATCATCCAACCAAATTTCAAAATGTATAATCCTAAAACTAACTTTGGGAGTATTTATCGGGTTTTGTTTTAATTGTTCGATATCAAAAGTTTTAATCTGGAGCCTGTTTCGGCGTTTGCCCATCCAGTTATTTTTTAACTAAAATCATAAACATAATCTTAGGATCTTGGCAGTTTGCCCCAACACCATGAAAGATAAAAACGAATTTCTAGTGGTATTGTTTGTTAACACGTCTCTATTAGGAAGAAGGAAATCATCCTTGGGACTAGCCTTACTGAGGTCTCAGAAATCAACACAAACACGAATTCTTCTATCCTTCTTCGGTACTTGCACTATGTTGGCGACCCACTTAGGATACTCAGTGACTATGAAGAACCCTGCGTTGATCTGTTTGGTTGCTTCTTCTTTGATGTTAGGAGCCCAATCCAGCCCTATTCTTCTAAGTTTCTGCTTGACATGTTTGGCATCCAGGTGGGGAGAGATTTGATGTTGCACAATGTCATGATCGATTCCAAGCATGTCTTCATAGGACCATGCAAAAATATTTTTAAATCCTTTTAATAAAAAGGTTAACTGCTCCCATTCTTCCAAAGATAGCATATAACCGATTTGAACCATCTGCAGATCTTTTTCATTATTTAGACTTATTTAAATGATTTCTTCTATTACAGGTATAGCACTCATCTTTTCTTCTCTTTCGATTAAATATTTTAATTCTTAGGGAATATCCCCCATTGAATTCATCAAAATCTACACAAAATGTTGGAGGTACAACAAAGTAAGGGACATCCAGATTCATTTCATTGATGTTAACATGAATTACAATTTCAAATGCAAACTCAAAATCGAGAGAAGAACTGAGTATGCTAACAGGCGCATTCCCACCAAACTCGTCATTATAAGACTTGATTACAGACTCATTTTTAATAAACTCACCGAACTCAAACTCGCTACCTACATCATACACAAGACCAGACTCAAAGAAATAATTATCTTGATCTTCATTAATAGCATCCACAATGAATCTCGTGTAATTGGCAAGCGCGTTAGCATCCATCATCATCAAGGTGTAATCTTTGTTGCCTATACGCATTCGGGCTATCTATTCATCAAAGAAAGAACCCATATCACCTTGTTCCTTGAAATCTACCCAATCCTCTACTATTCTTTCGGTGAATCCCACTTGCTATGTCTCCTTCTCTTTCCCACTATCGATAACTGGTGATTGAAAAAGATCTCCAATCATGGGAGCTTTTGTTTAGTTTTTTCTTCAATCTATGGCTCTAAGAATCTATAGTATGAGAAATCTTTTCATTTCTTAAAGAAATGCACATTCAAAGTAGGTATATACTTTTGAGTCTTCCTTTCAATAATCTTCTTCTTCTTTCCTTGTATTCCTAATTCTTCTGGTTTTGGCTTGTACCTGAGCCTAAATTCTTGACTGTTGTGGCTGATGGGTTTTGGTTTTGCAATCCCTTGCAAATTCTTTTTGAGTCTCATCCTATGAAAGAAATACATTCTCTTCATCATAGCCACTACCTACAGAGTCACGTAGTTATCCTACTCATTTAGCAGCATCTGGACAACCTTGGTTTCAACACAATCAAACCCATTGAGAAATAACTCTTCCTCTCCATGTTGTATTTCCAAGAGTGGGGTGTAATCACTAACAGGAGACAGAATGCTGAATTCCCCAAGAATGGTCAAAATTGCCTCATCTTTTACCAATTTAATCTTCTAATGCAAAGTAGACAGAACAACTCTTATTGCAAGATCATGTAGCCAAAGCCTTCCCAGAGCAGGTTAAATGAGGTCAGCACGTCAAAGACATGGAATTCTATCTCACTTTCTAAGGGTCGTACTGTCACCGCAAATGTTACTAGTCTCAACACATTCCTCTGAGTGTTATCATAGGCTTTTAACCCTTATACGCTAGGCGTGAAGTCCTAGCTCCATAGTCCCAAACAATAGACCATTCATAGCGGGCATACATTAAGCACAGAACCACTACCTACCAAGATGTTTGGTACACACTTTTCCAAGCACTTTATTGTTAAATGATGTGGTTTGTTGTGCGAAGGCCCTTTGGGTGGGAGATCTTTGTCGCTGAAGGCAATCACACTAGATTGTTTATCAGGCACTATCGTCCTAATCAAATGCTCAGGAGTGATATCAGTGGACACGTTCATTTTATTTAGAGCTTTCAAGATGGCTTCTCAGTGCTTGTGAGAAGCCACTAACAGTCCCCAGATGCTGACATTCGCTTGTATCTTCTTCAGTTGTTTTAACATAGTGTCTTCCTCTTCAATGTTTCCTCTCTTTTCCTGCCTTTTTGACTCTTTTACTTCTCTACTTGTATGTCCTTTTTCCAATTGTGTTGGTTTAAAATGCCTTCCGCTTTGAGTTAGATGTTCAAGTTGTTCTTGTGAGACCCGAAACCTTGTTCTTTTATGTTGTTTATATATTTGATGTGTTCGTTTCAGTATATGAATAGCATCAATGCATGATTTATGCTTTAAAGTTGTAGAACAGCATGTATAAGTGTGTTATACGCTTTTCGGGGTTTGGTAGAGGCTTGTTTGGCTTGCGTTTGGACCAAAAACCATGTTTTGCTTCACAAACCCGAGACCAAAAATAGTAAGGGAGTTTAGTCGACTGGGGTGTTGAGTTCGAACGACTGAGGTGTTTTTCTTGGGTTTAGTCGACTGAACCAGGAGGTTCGGTCGACTGAACTGTGGCGGTTCACATTTTTTGAGGAGCTTCAGTCGACTGAAGTAGCCTCTTCAGTTGACTAAACTGCCTTTTTGGCATGTTTATAAGTAGTTCCAGGGGCTGGAATGTTTGAAAAGGCTTTTTTCTTTCCATTCTCTCTGCCTTCTCTCTAGCTTTGAGGGCCCGAGGCTTGGTTTGTTGTTGATTCCTTTGTGGATCCTTGCTATCGAGGCTGAGGGCTTCGCATACATCCGGTCGGATTCTCGTTCTGACGCCGTTCAGTTTTGAGACGTCAAGTTCTTGACTCTCCGAAGTAACATTCTAGACCATACTGCTGTATTAGGGTAATATATGTAATTGTGTATGCTTTCACCGGGTAAAAATGCATCAAATGTGATTTTCATGTGTAAACCTTGATTTTTGGGTAAAAAGTGGGTTTTTACGTCTTTTCCCAATTTTCATACATGATTCGGGTGTGTTAACATCCGTGGTTTTCAAAAGAGGTTTGAAAACGAGGTATTTGGTGAAAATGGTGAAAAACGTGATTTTGGAGGTTTAGAGCTAACCCGCGGGATTGAGTCTCACCTTTTAAACGTTTTGTTGAAAATGGTTTCAGATCTCCATTTTTGATGGATTGGATCTCTTTTATACTGGTGTTGTACAAACTATTTTACGGGTTTTTGTAGTTGAGCTACGGTGGATTTTTAAAATGTTCTCCATAGATGTACCGTGACAGTGAGTGTGTTGAGTTGGGATTCCATTGCTCATCGGTGTAAGTCCGAAAACGTGCGCAGAGTAGGTCTCTACGTGCCTTTGGGTTAATCCCCGTAAACGAGGTTGGTGGGTGCTTAGTGCCCTCGGGTTGTGATCCCGTAAACTAAGTGGTTGTGTGGCTGCTTAGTGCCCTCGGGTGTGACCCAGTAAACTAAGTCGGTTGCCTCCGTTAATGGCGCTGTTGTTGTAACTCCCTATAGAACATGTCATTACTAAACCTACGGGTCAAGGGTAATGGACGAGAGTCTATAGTTGTTACCTTTGTCGATGTGGCAGAGTCGGTGCATAGGACTACATTTACATCTTTCTCCTCGGCTGAGTGACTTGAGCAGAGCTTATTGTTTTATTTACAGCTTTTCCTTAACTGTGGCATGATATCTGTTTGGATGATATGCATAGTTTGAAGGATGAAAATGTGAAATTTTATGAGATAAAACCTTTTTGAGACTCTTGTTAGTCTGATGGAAAACATGTGATTTTGGAAGAAAAACCTTTTTGGCTCTCCTAGTTGAGCCCGTGTGTGTATAATTGCATAACCTATTTTACAGCTTTATTGTCTATGTTCTGTTGGGCTTCGGTTCACGGTGTGGAATTTTGCTGTAAAACCTTTTCAGGTGAGCATGAGGAGTTGACCTAGTCGCAGAGGCGATGGAAGACTTGCTGTAGTTTTTTCTTTTTGAGACATGTACTTACACATGTGACGAATGTTGAGGCAGGTTTTGTACGCCTTTGGGCGATATATTTATTCATGTATGAGAATGCAAGTTTTACAGTTTATGAGAGTTGAACTGTGGGGACTTTTATCCAAATGTTGCACATTTTGATTTCTTATGAAAACCTTATTTTCATAAACGGGTGTTTTGGTGGGCTTTCGCGTGACCCGGATGTTTAGGGCGTGACAACTTGGTATCAGAGCTCCGGGTTCGAATACCTATGAGCCATGGGAAAGAGGGTACATCACCTTGTGAGGATGTATGTGTGCTTGATTGCATGTGT
>JAOTRH010180388.1:0-12026 GCA_034768845.1 Heliamphora exappendiculata | reverse complement strand
TACCTATTTAATCGATTTTATACCAATTTAGAATATATTTAAATCTCCTTAACCATTTCTGATATAAATAAATAAATAAATAAACTGTCGCGAGCTGAAATAAATTCAACAACTTCTTGGAGATGCATATATATCAACTGAAAAATCGAAAAGTTGAAATATACGTGAAAATAAATAACCGAATCTGATTTTTTGTAAAACCAGATTGGGATTTGATCATGCGAGTTTCCAAACAAGGAGCAGTCCAAGTCCACTTCAAAGCAAAAACAAAAAACAAAAATGGGTGGTCCCCAATCTTGGAGCCAATCAACACCAAGCTACCTCCATTCAAAGCTACCAAAATCTGGGCCCAAGGACGCACCATCATTGGATCATATCTCCCCATCAAGGACCAGCTCTCCTGATTGATATATTTGCATGTGAAATCGAACTCTATGGCCCCACAAGATGAAACGCCACGTCATTTTCAACGGTTTGGAAGTCTCCAACAACAGATCTTAGCTTACTATGTAGCACCACCCAATCCCTGCTCAACAACTAAAACAAATTTGGCCCTATTTGGGCTATAGATATTTTATTTATATTCGTCTTTTAAATTTTTTAAATTATCTAAGTAAATTTTTTTTGAAATAGTAAAAATTTAATAAAAAAATATTTTTTTATTAAAGACAAAAATAAGTAATATTAAATTTGACTTATTAATTTATTTTGACTTGTTTTGTTTTTTTAAATATTTTTTATATTTTGATCAAAAAAATTTATTTTTTTAGCTCATTTTGATGAGGAAATTCAAAAGTAAAATAATTCAATTAAATAATAATAAAAATTATTAATATATATATATATTTAAAATAGAGCTAAAATCTTAAAATTATAGGAACTAGAAAAAATAGAACCCACTAAACAAAGACCCAAACAGTTAATTTCAGGGGAGTTACCAACGACGAGACCAATCTACACTATCTATACTATTATACAAATAGAGTATGTCAACTTGGTATCAACAAATTAGGTCGATTAGGTTTTGATAAATGCTATCAAAATCGAATAAGGTTAAACGTTAACACATCACACACCATATGTATGCTCTTACACATGAATCCAAAGAAACACAAAATTGAAATATTTATAATATATAGTGTCAAAATCGAATCGGATTAATCTTTTATACAATTTACTCCGTGAAATGTACTATATAGTTAGGTCACACGGACTCCATCTCATTTCTTTTTTAATGATTTAAACCATTTAAATTATTGTTCTCAATGTATTCATTGTCTATACATAAAATTAAATTGATCAAACATCGTTAAGATTATGAATAATTTACATATTTATTTATACAATAAATGGTAAGAAGACAACATCATTGTTTTTTTTTTTTTGAAAACACTTGTGGCATGCACATGCTATGCACGTGCTAAATGTCAATTATTAATATTTAGTTAATATTAAATAATAATAAATTTAAACATTATTCATTACATTGTAAAAAATTATATTAAAAATATATGTAATAATTATTTTATATAATAATAATAATAATAATAATTATTATTATTATTTGCGACAATAGGAGGCGTGGCTAGAAAATAAAAAAATTAGTGAGAGTAAAACCATAGCGAGTTAATTTGTCAATCTTAAATGGGGTAATACTACTGAAATGGAGATATGGTATATAATATAAAATAGATAATGTTTGATAAATGATAATTAAAAATGGTTAAATTGTAAATTAATTATTTATTAAGGGTAAAATTGTAATTCTAACATGTGATAGGTAGGCGGAAAACGGTTGCACTCCCTTTTTGTTTTCGTAATTTTAAAAAATAAATGTAATTTTTCATGTGCTTACACCATTCAATTAATTTAATTTTTTATACTAAAAATAATAAAATAAAATAAATAATTTTAAAATAAATAATTTGATTCTTCAAAATAAGGTTGAGATGGAGCTCACGCACCCCAATTATATGGTGCATCGTAGACCGAAGAAAAGCCCAAATCCAATCAAATAATAGTCGATTAAATTAATTTTGACAAATTATATATAGCCTATTGAGCAGTAGATGATAAGATAATGACAATAAAAAAATTAATTAATATATTTTTAGAGATAGAATTTACTAATTTTATAAATAACGATACACTTGCACAAATATTTATATATCTTTTATTCATTATTCATCGTTCAATGGCTAATGCTTAGTATTTTTTAATAATATATTAATATTTATACAAAATATATTAATATTTTAATATTTTTTTTATAACGATGGACTCAACATGTAAAGTGTATTAATATTTTTTTTATAGTTTTATATTAAAAATAATAAAATAAAATAAATAATTCTAAAATAAATAATTTGGTTCATCAAAATAAGATTGAGATGGAGCTCACGCACCCCAATTTTGTGGTGCATCGTAGACGAAGAAAAACCCAAATCCAATCAAATAATAGTCGGCCAAATTAATTTTGACAAATTATATATCGTCTATTGAGGAGTCGATGATAAGATAATGACAACAAAAAAATTAATTAATATATTTTTAAAAATAGAATTTACTAATTTTATAAATAACGATACACTTGTACAAATATTTATATATCTTTCACTCATTATTCATCGTTCAATGGCGCATTTTTTAATAATGTGTTAATATTTATATAAAATATATTAATATTTTAATATTTTTTTATAATGATAGACTCATCATGTAAAGTGTATTAATATTATTTTTATAATTTTATTAGCATATTAAGTATTAACCGAGTTTTGTTTTGCAGGACTGACAAAAAGTATACTACGATTTACTTGAATCATGCTTCATTTATATTGGATAATTAAAGAGAGAATAGAAGAAATGGATATTTCTTAATAGAATCATGGGTTGGAGTGCCAAAAAACATAAAAATTATAATATATAAATTATTAATTTCAGTAATTCCAAACACCACCATAGACTATTAATAGTTACCAATATGAAGACTTCACTAGCACATACTTGTTTTTCTGTATTTTTAAACTTTTTTTTTATATTTTAATAAAAAATATTTACTTTTTTGGCCCAGCATGAGAAAATAAGTAACATTTTGTTTATTTTTATCTTTTTGTGAACTTTTTTAAACTTTTGATTAATTTTTTTATTTTTTCAAATCGTCTCAATGAGATGAACATAAAAATTAAAAAATTCTGATTACAAGATGAAAAAGGTCCACTAAAGACAAAAATAAGCAACATTCAATTTTGATTGACTTATTTTTATTTATTTTTATTTATTTGAATTTTTTAATACTTTGATCAAATTAAAAAAAATTAAAATTTTTTTATATTATTTTCTGAATTATATTTTGACCAATTTTTTTAAAAATTTTTATAGACTCGTCTCAACGAAAAGATTCTAAAAAATATAATTATTTAATTAAATAATAAAAAAATTCATTAAAAGACGAAAAATCTATAATAAAAAATAAGCCAACTAATTAATAAGCAACTTTTATCTTTTTCAGTACATTTTTCTCTTTTTGATAAAAAGTTAAAAAGTACATATAATATTTTTGTCCAAATAATAATAAAAAATTATTAAAAATATAAGTAAATAATCAAATTCTCCAAAAAGGCCATTGGTTACTAATTCCTGTAAAAATACAACACCGGAAAGAAAATGTTAACCATTGTTGATTGGACGGTGGATAAAAGATATATATAATGTATATATATTTATACAAAATATATTAATATATATAAAAGTAATAAATTTCATTTTCAAAAATGAGTTAGTATTAAAATATTATTATTATTATTTAAATAATTACCGCTCAATCAGCTATTGTTAGCCTGACCCATTTTGCAAAACGGGGCAGGTGTGGGTTTGGGGCATCTACTTTCATGGTAAAAAAAAGTAGGTGCTGCCAAGTTATTGGGAATCGGGGCGCTTAGCTGTAGGCTGTAGCTTTGCGGGGTGCAATGGAGAAGGGGTATTTTGGTCATAAAAAAGCGAGTGCGTTTCCGTAATTCTCTTAAAATTTGGTGGGTTTGGATGGTGTTTCGGTCTTCTGGTGGGTCGTTTAGATGCCCAAGATTCGTGGACGCAAATCGACATCGGGATTTGAGAGCGAGAGCGTGTGTTTGTTCTGAGTTTAGTGAGAGCATGGAAGGAATTTCGCCGCAAGGTTTGCCGATGCCATCAAAGTATTATATTACGTACGGACTGCTGAGGATCTGAAGTTTTTGGTCATTGATGTTTTATTACCGTTTTTACCCTTAAAAACTGAGACAATTTATGAAACGATAAATAAGAGAAAAATCAAAAACAGATAAAATTTGTTATTTTTTATGAATAATAATAACTTTTAGATAAGTATTTATATATATTTTTAGCTTATTAATAATGTCTGAGAATATATATGAATTGGCATTAACTAGGAAAGCAAGGGTCAATTTGTCACCCCTTCTAAAACAAAATAAGCAACAGCCATTTTTTTAAAAAAAAAATTTCCTTACCAATAAGAGATAAATGGATTCCTCTTTTGATGTCTAAGTTAGAGAGTAGAAATTGAATTGTTCATGGACCATGGTGACGAATTGTTTACCTGGCTAAGATGATATCTCTAATTTTATATAATATTATTCTTTAATTGAATCTCGTGGTGATTATTGAAGCTAATACTAAACATGTTTTTTTAAAGAATCATTTTTCATCTCTTCATCGATGTTTTCCTTTTTGTTTTTTTTTCCATCGAGACAAACGGAAAAATAAAATTTTTTAGTCAAAGGATGAAAAATGAAAAATACAAGAATAAGCCAAGTGTCCCATTTTATCCCATACTAGGGCTTTAAACTATCTTTTTAGCTTTTATATTGAAACTTTAAAAAAAAAAAACAATTTTAGAAGTCATTTTTTGTTTTTATACCGGTGGTTTATTTATCTTTCCTATAGATTGTTGTATTCATCCTATATCTTATAATACTTATTTAATGAAAGAATTTGTGCTTGGAAAGAGGAACCCTCGCAAAATCTCCTAAAACCTTTGTGGTATTTCAATTTTATTCAAGGGTCTTCAAATTTTTATTATTAATAAGCAGATTGGTGAATGAGGTAATCGGGAATCATCAACCAACAAGTACTATATTATGATGGTGTTGAAAATTAATTGTTAGTAACTTATAAATTGTAATTTGTACTAAAAACTGTGAGTATTTGATAAAACTTATAACTTGTAGCTAAAATAAAAAAAAATATTATAATTTGTAGCATAAGTTGTGAATGTTTAAAATAAATTGTAATTTATAACTAAAAATAATAATAAGAAACTAAAAGCATTCACAAACACCTCCCATAAAGGGCACCGTCTCATCTTTAGAAGGTACACAATTACTATCTCCTTAATCAATTGCAATTTCATATTTTCCTAACTAACTTAAGTATATGACATTCTTTGACCGACGTTCTGCCCAGTGTTAGAAATTTTTTTCTTTTCAAACTTTTAAGATCGAACTTGTTTGTTTTGAAGTATTATGAGAGGGTGAATTAGATTAAGGGACAAGGTTGACACACCAAAAGTTTTTGTCTATTTAGTATTATGAGTCCCACGTTTGTATCGTGAGAGTTTGACTAATAATCGGATAAATAAGGAATTGTTAATCCTTTATTCATGAGAATAGATAATACCAAGCTCCAAATTGACTTTTTTTCTTATCTAAGGGTTAAAAATAACTCTACAACTCGCATTCTTTATCCTACTTTAATTAAACATGAATTAAACTTTTTTATTATATACATAATTCTATTCGTAATTTCTTAGTGTATAAAAAAATATGTGAGACTCTAGTATTATTAATTTCTTATATTTTATTTAATTTTATCTAAAATAACAAATAAATCCTCAAAGTGGAGCCGAGACCATCCAAATCCCGGCATCAATAATTATCTTTTAGTTATAGCAACCGAAATTATTATGGTTCACTTGCCCTGCTTGTGTACACGATACGCCCAATCAATAAATAAAGAAGTATAAATGAGTAGATTTGGTCGGTTGTTGCTTCACTGGCTTAACTGTGAGTAGGGTGGGATTTATTAAAATTAGCTACTTTCTATTATTTACTCTATATCTTTTTGAATAATTTTAGTACAAGTTCTATTATTAATTGATAATAAAAATTTAATTCTGTAGTAATATTTTTTTAAAATTTTAATACTATGCAATAAGTGATACATTTATTAGTTCATAAAATTAAGATATTAATTAAATAAAAATGTATCACTTCTCATTTCTAACAGTTATGATAGCTTGATAAATGTATTACTTGAATTTTTTCACTTATTTAAAACGAGAAAGATTAACTCTTAAATAAGAATAAATTGGATATCATATAATTATTCTAAATTTAATAGGATTAAATCTCTTAAAATAAAAATAATAGGACTAAATTTTTATAAGGTCTAAAAAAAGTACTAATCTTTAAATTTTCCTATCTTGTATAGCTATATAAAAATGGAAATAGCATGGAATTTTCCTCCTATCGTTCTTGACTAATTAATGACCTTGTTGGAAATTTTTTTAAACCAATGTTTTGAGATGTATTTAAAGTTTAAAGATACTTTTTTAGAACATAATTTGCTCATTCCGTAGAGTATGCCAATGGATTTTGACAAAATCGTTCCTAAAATACAACAAAACTTTCTTATGAAGAACTACAATTAGCTAAATTAGAAAACTTCCACAAAATTGTATATAACACAACAGTAATATTTTATTCGAGAGAGATACGTTTTTGTTGTATCTTAAAACATAAAACTGATTTTGATTTTATAGACGCATTAGTGCCTTTTAAACGCAACACAAACCCTTTCATAAAACTTTTTCAAGAAACAGTTACGAAAAATAACAACTTTTGGTTATTTACACTTTCTGGATTTTAAACATAAACCCAACCCATTCATTTATCAAATAAATCCGTTTAGTTATTTTGAATTTAATTAGATGATTAAAATAAAAAAATTAAACAATTTTTAATAAACTATGTGATGCATGCGAAGACATGCAAAAGTATCCGTAAAAATTTACACGGTGTGCACTATTATAGACTAGCCCACGCTATGAGCCTCTTCCACGCTATAAGCTAACATTTCAAACCTAATCCAATTAAGTTTAATTGTTTTCATATATAAACCCAACAAACAAATTACTTTGTAAGCAATGTTAAAAAAAAATACTTTTATTGAATCAAACTAAAGAGCTTGGCTCAACAACTAAGTAGAGAAAAATATCGTGTCGTGTCGTATACTTTTTAATAATAACATTACCTATTTAACTAAGTGTATAACTTTTTTAACACTAATATTACCTACTTGTAAATAGACTAACATGTTTAATAATCTGTTTGACAATTTATTTAAAAATAAGTTTACAATTTCAATTATATACATCTTTCAACCCTAAAATCACACAAATTACATTTAAAATATTCTAAATAATCTGTAAAAAAAATCTTTAAATAGTTTGATAGAACAACAACATGAATGTATGCATGAAAAGCTCAAAAGTCCAAATAGTTAATAAAAAAATAAAAATTTCAAAAAACTAAACGAGTTGATGTAAGTTATTTTTAAGTTATACAGGTTCTACACTAACTCAATAAATATTTATTAAACGTATTAGTGGCTCGTATTATTTTTAACTTCACATCAAAAATTGCTGACTCTAATTCTATAATTTCATATAAAATTCGAAAATTGCTGACTCTAATTCTATAATTTCATATAAAATTCGATTCTTATCAACATTTCGTGTCAAAAATCTCTGCCCACAACTCATGGAAAAAGTCAAAAAAAAACAAAAAAAAACAACTTTTTCAAATAGTGCGGTTGTACATATAACTTTTACCTTAAATTTGATTGCGTCAGAGTAGCAGTCACCGCCATATATTTTGATCCTATATAAGTTAATTGTTTATTTGGGATTTTTCCGCTGTTGTTCATCATGACTAGCAACAAAAACAAAAGCTTGTTTATTTGGGATTTTCCTCATTTTGTTCATGATGACTAGCAAAAAAAATCAAAGCTTTTCCAAATAATGCACTTGTATGTATAATTTCGAACTCCAATTTTCATTGCCGTATTGGTTGGGGGTACCAATCCATCGCCATATATTTTGATTCGTTATAAATTAAAATTATTTATTTATTTGAACACGAATTATTTCAAAATTTTTAGAACTCGAAATGAACTTCTGATATGTTTTAAAATATCTAATTATTGAAGTGTAGAAGTTAATTTTCGTGGCTGGCCTATGATCCTATTTATAGGTTTGAAAACCAGACAATTAGAGTTTCAATCGAATTAAAACTGCTTTGGGTCTGTATTATGTCGTGCCGAATTTTATATTGGTTATTTGTGCTCTAAGTTTGTACAGTTGTATTTCAATTTTTCAACTTAAATAATATTATGATCAAGATTTTCTAATACAATATAAATTCATGATTCCAAATCAAATTAGAATAATCACTAAAAAACCCAAATAAATCAGAACTCCTAAAAATATTCAACAACAAGACTTTTAAACACTTTAAGAGTTTTATACCTATAATATAACCTGAATTCTCATAATAAATATAAAATTTAAAATAATAATTAATTTCCTAACACTAACCCATTATGATTTCACTCCCTTCCATGCCTTGAAGAGGAGCTATTTTTACATGCAAATAGAATAGTTTTCGTGTGGTACATCTTAAATGTGTTTGGTTTTTAAAGTTGAACTAATTACTTTTGTATTAGCATTTTACTTAATAATGAAAGACATAACAATCGGTGATTGGTTGTAGGTTACCATGTAATAGGGGTGGGCATGGATTGGTCTGGGTCGGATTAGATTATAACACAGAACCGAACCGAGCAAGATCGGTTATTAAGAAATAGATCCAGAATCGAACCATTCACACTTTAGAACTAACCAAACCCAACCCATTTTAACTTGGGTCGGTACGGGTTGAACCGCGATTCCATCATCAAAGTGAGATTCAAATTTCAATTCATTATTCAAAATTCAAATAAGGTGCAAAAATAATTAGAATACCTCCTAAGTTATTTTAATGGGGAATAAAAATACATTATTTTTAAAGAGTTAAAGAGTTACAATTTTAAAATAAAAAAATATTTCTTATTTAAAATGCATTTACACAAAACTATCAAACTTTACAAACGAATTATACAAGAAGAATTGTCATCTTATATTAATTGGTTGCACCCATGTGAAACTTTTAATTCTCAAAATTTTCTTAGATAATAGATGCATATAATATGTATAGACACAAACTATGAGCATATTAAGAAGAAAATAAGTTTCAAAAGTATTACTATATCACTCACATCATCTTTTAATTATTTGTATTGTTTGATCACCTATAGAGAAAGTGCAGAAAAGTGAGGATTTTCATGATCAAAAAGTAATTAAAGGCTTAGATCCCAGTGTCTTGACTTCCTCCCTCTAAAAATTACACAAATTTAATTTTTATAAATATATATATATAATTATATTATTATATATATTATACCTCTGGATTTCGGGTTGAGTTAGATTGGGTTGAGAGTTTGTCAACCCAAGAATCGATCAGAGTGCATCGATTTTGATTATTTTGAACCCAGAACCAACCCATCACTTTAGTAGAATCGAACTAACCCAACCCATAGAGACTGGGTTGGGTTGGTTCACGGGTTATTCGGGTCTATTGGACACTCACACCATGTAACATTGGTGCTCTATAAGTACTTAAGAAAATTTCTTCCACGAATAGTAATAATTATATAAAAATAATTATTCTATATATTTTGTTTTTAACTTTTAAATGTGATTTTTTTGTAATGTAATGAATATTATTAGAATTCACCACTTATTAATATTAAATATGTAATAATAACTTTCATTTATAACGGGCACGCGCTTGACACACCATTGTTCTCAAAATTATATTCTCATTTATTGGTTTGAAAACGTTGTAATCCGATAATATGCCTATCACAATTCAATTAATATAAAATTTTATATAAATAATTTATTTAACGAATTCAATAAGATAAATGATTCGATCGATATGGTAATGATGAGATCCATTCATTATATAGAGTTTGTTGAGTTTTTTATATAAAAAATAAAATTGATCTGATATTTATAAATATATAATTCTAATTACGTACATTTGTTTAATGCTTTTAATTAAAATCATACTTATTATTCATTTATTTATAAATAAATTTGATCTAATTATAAAATTGTCAAAGTTTAATCAATTTAATTACTTACATAAATAATTTATCAGAAACATTCTAAATAATAAGTAAATGTAAATATAAAAAAATGTCCAAAAATCAAACCATTTTAACGGTGAATTTAAGGATGGGCCGAGGAGCGGTTGTTGAAACATAGCTATCTAACCTTTTAGTTAATTTAATTACTTAATTTTAAAATATATTTCTCTGTCATTTTCAACAAATTAAATACAGAATAGCTATTATAACTAAATGTTCAAGTGGCTAGTCAAATATGGTTAGTCCAATTTTTTTTGATATTATTACTTTTTGCGGATAAATTATTGTGTAGAAAAAACAAAAAATACGTCAAAATAAACTAATAAGTTCAGTTTTATGTTGTTTATTTTTATTTTTAGTGAATTTTTTTTATCTTTTGATCAAAATATTTTATTTTTTTGGTTTATCTCATCGAGACAATTTGAAAAGTAAAAATATTTAGTAAAAAGATGAAAAAAAAATTTAAAAAAACAAAAATAAGCAAAAATCTAAAAATTTAGCCCAAACAAGGCCGATTTAAGAAGTGAAAATTGAAAATAAATAGGTGTATTGAATAAAAATGGATAACTAAAATAAGATTTGAAGAAATTAACTAGTTATAATTTAGCTAGTTATTAGTGTACATGTTCTAATCGTCACTTTAATATTTTTTTTCAAATTGTCCTAACAATATTAAATTTTAATATTTTATAACTGCATAGGTTTGGTTCTATGATATTTTATTACTTAGTACATTTAATTTGTTTGACTTTGACTCTCCAATTCTCACAATTTGAAGACTCCCAAAATCTTGCTCATTATGGACTCATGATTATGATTAGAATTATTAATATTATAAAAACTAGAAGAATTTTATGCATAACAAATCATTAATAAAAAATAGCTAATATGATCCCCCTATGCATTTATTGATGTTCAACCAAACATTTTTTTTCCTTTTTACATGAATTTGGCTCATCAAATTGAGCAGAAAATGAGTTTTTTTATTAGCAAATAGTGTAAAATTTAAAAATTCTCTTTAAGGCATAATATGGAGAATGCTAATTGAATGGACAATTCAATTGGGAGTGTTTAGAAATACTACTGCTAGTAGTTTTTAATTTTCTATTATTAATTTTAGTTATAAGTTACAAATTTTTTAAATACCCACAACTTCTGTTACAGTTTATAATTATTTTTTTTTATTTTAATTATAAGTTATAATATTTACAAAGCACTTACCACTTATGTTACAAGTTATAATTTATAAACTACTAGTAGTAGCTTTGTCAAACACTACCAATAAGATAATTTAGATCGATTCGGTAAATCAATTCAACATAAAATCAATAAAAAAATATTTTAAATGCAACAAGATACTTCTTAAAAGGTAGAGAAAAAACTCCATAAATGGACGAGAAAATTACTACACAAGAAAAAATTACACATATACATACAAGAAACACAAATTTTCCCGCAAGAAGAACTACCAAACTCCATGTAAGAAGTCAACCAAAACTCCAATGTAAGAAGTCAACCATGAGTTTTATAACGAAGAATTCGACATCTCTTCATTTTTTGAAAACAAATAGAGACGAACCGATCTTTATTTGTCTTTTTTATTAGAAGTATTTTTTTTTTTACTTTTTCTAGGCACGATTTAATTATTTGATTTTTTTGCTTTAGATGAATTAAAAATTAAAAAAATAAATTTCAACCAAAAATGTAAATTAATAAAC
>JAOTRH010180367.1:0-12027 GCA_034768845.1 Heliamphora exappendiculata | reverse complement strand
ATGAGACCCACTACGTGCGCCGGCCAGGGGTTTATCTCGAGGGCGGGCACATGAAGAACCTCACTTCCCCGACCCCAAGCGGGTGGATCAACGCAATCGATGCCGACAGCGGTCGCGTGCAATGGAAATTCCACGCGTCTGCTCCCATTATCGGCGGGGTAACCGCAACGGCCGGGGGAGTACTCCTGGCTGGTGACATGAACGGTACGTTCATGGTCCTGGCCAGCGACACCGGCAAGCTGGTTTTTTCCCATCCCACCGGCGGCGCGATCGCCGGTGGCGTCATCTCCTACGCAAGCGATGGAAAGCAATTTGTTGCAATCGCCTCAGGCAACGTATCGCGCTCCACGATAGGTGGCACGGGCCTTCCTACCCTCATAGTCATGAGCCTGGACGGCACTGCATCCGGGGTGGCCGGGACCCAGAATCCCACCGCGACCGGCGCGACCGCTGCGACCGCCGCTTCCGGCGGGTACGACGGCGGGCACGACGGCGCGACACTCTTTGCTAACAATTGCTCCGGCTGTCACGGCGCCAGGGGGACTGGCGGATCGGGACCGTCGTTGCAGAAGCTCGCCTCGCGCCGCTCATTGGCCAGCACGATTCAGTTTGTGAAGGAACCCACTCCGCCGATGCCCAAGCTGTATCCGAGCGTGCTCGGAGAAGCGGAAGTCGAGGCTGTTGCCGTGTACGTTCAGGCGTTTTGAGCCGCCGCGCGCAGCTTGCTGCGCGCCGCGTCCTTGGCCCCGCTCAGCATGATGGAGGACAGGATACCGGGCGCGCGCGGATCGCAGGTTGGATCAAATGCACCCACATCCAACGCCAGTATTTCAAACCGCTTGCTGATCATTGCAAAAGCCTGCATGACTTGCTCAGGCGACATCCCGGTAATGTCCGGTCTCGCCTTGAAGTTCTTGTAGTACTTCGGATCAATGGTGTCAGCGTCCATATGAATGAACACCTTCTTGCACTTGCCCGACAGCTTCTCGAGAGCAACGCCCAGGGTATCCTGCAAGCCCAGCCGATCAATCTCCATCCTATGCACGGGTGTTCCCATGGCCGCCGAGTCAGGCGGAATCGGCCAGGGTGTTGAACCTAACGACACCTGAATGATGCGCTCATCCGGAATCACCCTGAAGCCGGGTATCCGGGCACTGTAGCGCGGCCACGCCTTACCGGCGACCATCGGAACCACCATGCCTTCAATGAATCCGCTTCTGGAGGTATCAGGCGTATCAGCGTCCGAGTGCGCATCAAACCAGATCATTCCAATATCGTCTTTTGTGTCAGCGAGGCCGCCCAGAATCCCGAGCGTGGCGGAACAAGTGCCGATAGACAGTATCGGCAGCCGGCCGCGCGCTCTCGCCTTGCGGACCGCAGTGGCCAGCGCGATGTTCTCCGCGAGAATCCGCGCCATCTGGTCTCCTCGAGGCAGCGGCGGCTCCGGCTCATCGACGTTGTCGAGCATCTCGATTTCGACGTCGCGAAAATATCCACGCAACGCCGCAGGCAGATTGGGAGGAGACAGCAGCACCACCGGCCCCTGTGCCATCCCATACATCGTGTTCAGCGCTCGCGTGCCCATCAAGTACGGCAAGCCAATGAGGGAAATGGGAACTCTGCTCGCCGCCTCCTGGTTGCCCGCGGCGGCTTCAACCGCTGCCGTCGCGCGAGCCGCCCAGGTGATGCCGGACATCGAAATGGTTGCCATGGAGGCGACCTGCAAAAATTGCCTGCGATCAAACTGTGCGCTCATGGAGGGTCCCTTTCAATAATTAAACAGGGCCGTGATTCCATAGGTGCGCGGACGCTGAATCACGAACTCATCAATCTGATTGTGCGACGGAGCAAGATTGACGCGAGCCAGATAAGTATGAGAGTCCAGCAGGTTATCCACAAAGAACGACAGGTCCCATGCACCGACGTGCGTTCCCAGGCGGGTATTCACGGTTTGGCTCGCCGGCGCCTGCCATGCACGCGGATTGTAGCTCACTGTGGTCGAGTCAAACTGCGGTGTATTGTCACGGCTCGCGGACTTGTATGTATAGTCGAGTCGCGCGTAAGACTTGCGCTCGAACGCAATAAAGCTGTATTCCGCCCCTGCATTGGCAATAACGGGGGTGGCTGCCAGGGCATTGCCCTTGTTCACAATAATGGCCCCACCCGTGCCGCCGGTGATGGTCTGCGTGTATCTGGCATTCGTATATCCAACCGAACCGTACATTGTCAGCGGGTCGACCGGTTTCGCCTCAATACTCAGGTCAAAGCCCTTGCTGACCGCCTTGCCAATATTCGCGGTGAAAGACTCGCCGCAGCCGGACAGATAAATGGACTGCTGAATTTGCGACCAGTTGATCCAATAGGCGCTCGATTCTATTCGGACGCGACGGTCGAGAAATGCGTTCTTGCTGCCGACCTCATAGCTCCACACACCATCCGAGTTGTAGCTGGGTGGCGCGGAGCTGTAGCCGAGCGACTCGAGCTGCGGCGTGCACAGGCTGGATAACGGGCTGTTCACGCCACCGCCGCGGAATCCCTTGGCGGCCGATACATAAACCAGATTGTCCGCAGTCACCTGGTAGGACAAGTTGACCTTGGGTGTAACCGGATGTTCCTTTTGCTCGCCGGTCTGATGGCTCAGGCCGCCGGCGAAGGGTCCATCATTATCGGTGACAAAATCAAACTCGGTTTGAGCCGCGCGCAAGCCAACGTCCAACGATAATCCGTCAACGATCTTGACTGTCACATCACCAAACAAGGCAATCTGCTTGTCGATGCCCTGGGTGACGTTCAAGAATGAGAACAGCGTGCCGCTCGGGAAGTAGCGGGTTGGCGAAGAACCCAGCGGCCCGAACGCCTCATTGACGCCATACAAGGCTTGCGAGAAAGCATTGTAGTCGGATTCAGTTTCCGGCAGATACTCGGAGGTATCCTGGACTGCCCGCTGATAGAAAACACCCGCGGTCCATTTGATCCGCGCGTCGGCATCGTTCGATTGCAGACGGATTTCCTGAGTAAAGTTTCCCTGGCTGTTCCAGTCGCTTGCCTGGCTCTTCCATCCCGGCAGATTTGCGATGAAGACTCCGGGCAGCACGTTGTAACCTACGACGCCCGGAATGAAGTTCGAGAAGTTCTGGGTGACCTGGTATTCGCGGCTGAAATACGAAGTGTTTGAGTACAGTGTCATGGCACCCATATCCACTGATATGTCGAGCGTCGGCAGCACCATGCGATCCGACGTGGGTTCTCCCACCTGCGCGCCCGTGCGGTATTGATTGTCGCCCGCATCCGACAGGTAGCCCCACACCGACGACTTATTGTTGATGTAGGTCTTCTGGTAGAAGACCGCCGGGGTGATCCTGATTGCATCCGTCGGCGCGTACGTCAGCGCAATTCGCGCGGAAGCATTGTTGGACCAGTCGCTGTTCCTGTCGACGGTCTCAGCCGTATACGGGTCCACTCGATCAATGAAGCCGCCCTGGCGACGAAAGTCACCACTGAAGCGAATGGCCAGTTTGTTTTCAATGAGCGGCGTGCCAACGGCCACACCCGTTTCGTAGGTCGGGTCGCCACCCGTGGTGTAGGCCAGCTCCGAGCGCACGAATGCACTGCTTTTCACGAGGTTCGGCTGTGGAGTAATGAAGCGGATCGTGCCACCCTGGGAGCCGGCGCCAAACAAAGTGCCTTGCGGGCCGCGCAGGACCTCAATTCTGTCCAGATCGAAGATCGTGGGGTATGCGTTCGTGTTGGTCCCCGCCTGGCCGATATCGCGGGACTGAATCGGCGTGTCATTGATGTAGATGCCGGTGGTCGCAGCGCCGCTGCTCGAGGCAATGCCCCGGATTGAGATGGAAGCCGTCGATCCCAAGCCGTGATCGAAGGAAACCCCGGGGGCCAGCCGCGTCACATCGTCCATGTCCCGGATGCCCTGTGACTCGATTGCCGCGCTGGTCAGCGCGGTCACGCTCACGGGGACTCTATCCAGGGATTGTGAGCTGCGGGTGGCAGTGACCGTAATCTCCTGGAGCGCGCCGCTGTCAGACGCCGCGCCGTCGGCCGCATCGCTCTGCGCCAGCGCCGCCTGCCGGCTGGACAGGATCTGCGACAACAACAACACCAACAGGGCCGATCCGGGACGACGCGCGCCACCGGATCGCGAATTCATACGAATGCTCATAGATAGGTCCTGCGAGAAATCTGGTTATAGGACGCGCGGCCTGCTGACATGCACCCCCAGCGGCATCACTGATGCCGCGAGGCATCAACGCTCGGGTCTTATCTGAACAGGTCTCCCCGAACGGCGGCATCGGCATTTTTGGGGACGCCCGACAGCGCCGATGGTGCGCCGGCACATCTCGCGCAGCTGCTGAAAAACGTAGCTAATTCAATGTGATAATTGCAGAGGGCACCCTAAAGGTGCGCTCGCGAGGCCCTCGCGCCCTGCAACGGCGAGTCAAAAGGACCCGGATGGACAGCGCTCCGACGCCCTATTGATAATGGTGCTCTCATATATCGAGGTATTGAATAATGCAGGTCGTCCTTGCCGGGCGGCGGCGCGCCAATCGCATCGACCTCAACCTCGTGCGCGTGTTCGTCGCGATTTTTGAAACGCGCAGTGTCAGCCTGGCGGCCAATCGGCTCTGCGTAGCTCAGCCGACCATCAGTTATGGGCTCGCGGCGTTGCGCAGGATTTTGCAGGACGCGCTGTTTGTCAGAACGCGCGACGGCATGCTGCCCACGGCACAGGCGAAACAGATTTACGCCGAATTCATTGCAGCACTGGCGCGCATCGATGGCGTGCTCGAAGGCTCGATGCAATTCGATCCAGCGCAAACCAAACGGCGTTTCACAATTGCCATGTCCGATATCGGCGAGCTCGTATTCCTGCCCCCGCTGCTTCCGGCATTCATGGCGGCGGCGCCGCACGCGGAGCTCGCGGTAATCGAATCGTCCGCGCCCGATCTGGCGCGACGGCTGGCGACGGGCGAGATCAATTCCGTCGTTGGCAACCTGCCGTCGCTCATGAGTGAATGTCGCTCCGAGGTCCTGTTCAATGAAACGTACGTTTGCCTGCTGAGCAAACGTCACAACAACATCAAGAGGAAGTTGACTCTGGATGCATTTGCCAACGCCGAGCATGTGCTCGTGACCAGCAACTTCTCCGGTCACAACCAGGTCGAGGCGGCGCTGCAAAAAAGCGGCGTGAACCGGCGCATCACCTTACAGATCCCGCACTTTGCAATTCTCGCGCGACTGATTGCCACGACCGATTTGATGGTCATTTTGCCGTCGCGGGTTGCAAAGCTTCTGGCCACCTACGAGCCGCTGCGGTGGACAGACATTCCCGTTGCAATTCCCACATTCGAAGTACGTCAATATTGGAACGCCCAGGATGACCAAAACCCAGCCAACAAATGGCTGCGAGGGGTGATTACCGATTCACTCGAGGCGCTGTGAGCCTCCTCGAGGCAACAAACGATACCGCATATCCTAAGCTCAGACGCGGCCAAGCGCGCACAATCGCCGCAGAGGTGTGCCCGATGTTCAAAATGCGCCGTATTGCAGTGGCCGTCTTGGCCGCATCCCTGTCATCCATCAGCAGCGGTGAGGACAAAACCTTCTACTCCCGCAATCCGCTCGACACCCTCGAGATTAGGGACGTGGCGCATCTGGAAGAAGCCGTTCTGGTGCCCCTGAAGGACGGCACACAACTGATGGCCACCATGGTGGTGCCCAACGGCGCCTCCGCCGAGTCCAGGAAGCCTGTCATTCTCATCCAAAGCCCTTATCCGCATCAGGCGGAGCTCGGTCGCGAGTTGTTTGGCCGGCTCGTTCGTGAGGGGTACGGCATCGTCGTGGTCAACAGCCGCGGCACCCAATGGTCCGAAGGTGAATACCATTGGCTCGAAGGCGCGGCTGCGGACTCGACTGACGTTGTCAATTGGATCACCTCGCAGCCCTGGTCAAATGGCTCCGTGGGCACGATCGGCTGCTCATCGAGCGGTGAAGCGAGCATTCCCATGCTGAGCTCGCCTCCCAAAGGCCTGAAGGCGGTGATAGCCATGGGCGCCGCGACGGGAGTCGGCGTCATACCGGGTTTCGCGGATCAGGGTGTGTTCTACACCGGCGGCGTACCCGTGTTCGCCTGGGCGATGTGGTATCACGGCGATGGTTATTTCAATCATCCCAAGCTGCCGCGGAATCTGTCCCAGACGGAGCGCACCGCCCTGACACACACCTTCAATCCCCTCTCGCCCGGCTGGCCCAATCAGGATCTGAGCTGGGCGACCCACCTGCCGAGCCAGGATCTGCTCAATTCCATCGGCTCACCCGCATCGGGGTTCAACACCTACATCCAGCGCAAGCCTGCCGACCCGGCCTGGCGCAAGCAGGACTTCCTCAATCAGGGCGACCGCGCCAACGTACCGGTTCTACACGTCGACTCCTGGTATGACGCGATTGAAATCTATGGCACGACCCGGCTGTTTGAATATCTGGCGCAAAACTCGCGCGATCAGTACTTGATCATCGGTGGCGGCCCCCACTGCAGCATGGGAAGCATCGAGGAGAAGCAAACGCGAGTCGGGGACCGACCAATTGGCGATGCCCGCTTCGATTACGCCGGCACCTACGTCAAATGGTTCAATCATTGGCTGAAGGACGCGGGCAAGAGTGATCTGTCCATGCCCAAGGTTCAATACTATCCCCTCGAGTCGGGGAAGTGGCAGACGTCGGACTCGTGGCCACCGCGCTCCAAACCCACACGGCTTTTTCTCGACAGCGATGGGCACGCCAACAGCGCGAGCGGTACCGGCAAGTTGATTCATCGCGTGAGCACGGGAGACGCCGACGAGTTTGACAACGACCCGCTGAACCCGGTGCCCAGTCACGGCGGTGGCTGCTGTCTCCCGCAGGCGGCTCTCGATCAGTCCGAGTTGGAGAAACGCAGCGATGTCCTCGTGTACTCCACCGAACCCCTCACCTCCCCGCTCGACATTGCGGGACAGATCAAGGCGACTTTGTATTTCGCAACGGACGTACCGGACACCGACCTGGCCATCAAGCTGGTCGACGTGTACCCGGACGGCAAGGCCTACAACGTAGTCGATACGATCCAACGCCTTCGCTATCGAAACGGCATCGACCGGGAGTCATTCATGAAGCCCGGCGAAACCTACAAAGTGGAGCTGGCGCAAATGGCCATTGCCACTCGCATCGGCACCGGCCACCGCATCCGGATCGAGATTGCCGGTTCCAACTTCCCGCTGTACGAGCGGAACATGAACACCGGTGGCCGCAACTACGATGAGAGCAATCCCGTTGTGGCACACAACGTCATCTATCACGATCGACGGCGGCAGTCCGTGTTGGAGCTACCCGTCACTGCGGCGCCCAGATGATTTCTGCTGGGCCCGGCGCTCCGCCGCGAGAATCGTATTCTCCAGCAGCATCGTGACCGTCATGGGACCCACACCGCCGGGTACGGGAGTGATGTACGAAGCCTTTTCCGCTACGCCGTCGAAATCCACGTCGCCCGCGATACGCCCATCCGGCAGTCGATTGATCCCGACATCAATCACGACGGCGCCCGTCTTGACCATCTGCGGCAGAATCAGCCGCGGCTTTCCCGCCGCCACCACCAGAATGTCGGCAAGGATCGTAAACTGCGCCAGGTCCCGGGTCTTTGCGTGACAAATACACACGGTGGCATCGCGCTGCATGAGCATGAGCGCCATTGGTTTACCCACTATGTTGCTCGCACCCACCACGACCACGTTCTGCCCCGAAACCGCGATGTTCTCCTGCTCGAGCAGCTTAACCACGCCGAAGGGTGTGCAAGGCGAGAAGACCGTGCTGCCGACCACGAGGCCGCCTACATTGTAGAGGTGGAATCCATCCACGTCCTTTTCGACTGAAATCGTTTCCAGCACCTGCCGCATATCAACATGAGCAGGCAACGGCAGTTGCACGAGAATGCCGTGCACCGTCTCATCGGCATTGAGCTGTTGAATGAGCGCGACGAGCTCCTGGGTGGTGGTGGAGCCCGGAAGGTCGTGTCTGACCGATTGAACGCCAACACTCGCGCAGGCACGAACCTTATTGGCGACGTAGATGGAAGATGCCGCGCTGTCACCAACCAGAATCACACTGAGCCCAGGCGTGATGCCCGTAGCGGCCGCGAGTGCTTTGATGCGGGGGATGTATTGTGCTCGCAGCTTGCGCGCGGCTGCGTTTCCGTCAATCAGCTTTGCCGTCAAGGGTGAAAAATCTCGTAGGAACAGAAAAGTCCCGGTCGGCGCGGCCGACCGGGCAGCAGGGAGGACATATATTCGATTTATGAAGCGGTGTACACAGCCGGCCACGCCGCTGGCTGCGCCCCAGAACCGCGAGGGCACTATAGCGGGCAATCTCGCCCGCGAGGGCTCCCTACCCACATTGATACCCTTTTGACAATGAATCCGGTCGCTTCGCCTAACGAGCCGAGACTACACTGAGCCTTTGAAATCCGCGGAAAGCTCACGGCCATGCGCAAAGACCCCACCTGCCCGCCGCCCCGGACCGCCCCCAAGCAGCAGCGCACGACCCGCCGCAAGGCACTCCTGGCCGCGGGGACTGCCGTTCTAACGCCCTTCGAGATTTTCAAAAAGGTGCACGCGGTGAGCGCAGCCGAGCCGAAATCACCCGCACACCCCTACACTTTCCGCAACGATCCCGACCACGAGCGCTTGATTGCCTACAAGGGGGTCCACGAGGGCAAGGGGACCATTGACATCAAATTATTCTTCCGGGATGAGAGCGCTCCCAAGCCGGCCCTCCTGCTCATCTACAATATTCCGCCCGGTGCGAGTGAAGGGGTCCACACCCACAACGTGGGCGACGAGAAGATGGGCTCCTACGACGAGTTCTACTACATCATGTCGGGAAGCGGTGAAATGCAAATCGACGGCAAACGGGTGCCCGTTGCCACCGGGGATCACATCTTTACACCGAATGGTGTTTCGCACGGCATTGAAAACACCGCGGCCCAAGGCGACCTGAGGGTCTACCTGGTCGCCATGACGCGCGACTGATTGTCCCGTGGCCGAACCCCTTTACTTCGCCGCGGTCACCTGCGGAAACGCACTGCTCGGCCGTCCTCCCTTCACAAACACCCGCACATCGTCCATGAACTTCTTCAGGCCATCCAGATCCGAATAAACCATGTGACCGCCTGCGTAGTAGGTGAGCGCGACCCGCTCGCTCGGAACATCGAGCTGCTCGAACAGCGACCGTGTTGCTCCCATCGAGCTGGTCGTATCAAAAATCCCCTGCGGCACCAGTAAGCGCAATTGCGTGTCCCTTTTCATGACATCGGTCAACACGACGTCCAGAGGTGGTTGTGAGGGCAGCACATACGTCCAGCCCTCCTCGTACCCATACGGGTCATGAACGATTGACACGTACTTTCCCAGGTTCTTTACGCCCAGCTCGTCCGCGGCAAACCGTTCCATGTTGGAGGTTATTCCGGCGACTGCGGCGTCCCAGTCGCGATCCGCATCCTCCGGGAGTCCCTGCAGTGGCTCCGTCTCACGTCCGTCAAATTGAGCGAGCGCCTTTCCGTCGCCGCGAAGCAGCTCATGACGATAGTCGCGGATACGCAGGTTGTGAGTCAGGTAATACTGGGCTGGGATGCCTGTGAGCTGCGCGAGCCGCTCGGCAATGGCATTCCTGCGCGCGGCATCGAGTTGGTTCCCGGCCAGCAGCGCCGCGACGTAGTCCGTCCGAGCGAACAGGATCGCCGCATTGACCGCCTGTTCCACAGTCTGCTGTTGATTTTCGATTTTCCCGTGATACCACGCTGCCGCCGCCACGTCCGGCAGACGGGTGACTGCACGCAGAGCGTCCATGGGACGAAATGGCCGGATGCTGTCCGGGCCGTTGTAGGTAATCGCCTGGGAAATCATGACCAGGCCACGAAGATTGATCTTGACAGTGGCCCGGCCGAGATCCCGAGCCAGCGCCACATTGCGCAGCGTGCCGTAGCTCTCTCCGGCGAGGTAGACAGGGGAATTCAAGCGCCCATTGGCGGCGAGCCAGTGAATGATCATCTGGCCCATTGCAAACGAATCCCCATCAATCGACAGGAACAGCCGCGGCGCCACACCTTCCAGCCGCCGGCTGAATCCTGTATCGGGCGGATCCAGAAAAACCAGGTCAGCCAGGTCCAGGACCGTATAGGGGTTATCCACCACAGAGATAGTCGGGTCCGCCAGCGCCGCACTCGTGAGCGAGGTCACCCGCTTCGGCCCGAATGCTCCGAACAACAGCATGTTGGATGCGCCGCCGGGACCGCCGTTGTAGATGAAGATAACAGGCCGCGTGCTGGTGTCCTTCACGCCGGCGGCGGTGAACGCTGTAGTAAACGCACTGGCGGCCGGGCTTCCATCAGGAGCCTTCAGAATCGACTCCGCAACGGTTGCACGGTATTTCAGCCTGGTCCCGCCGAACACCCCTTTGTGCATCGTTTCAAACCGGCGGGGTCCGTCGCCAGCCAGGTCGCTCAGCACTGGCCACTCTGTCGGCGAAGGCGGGCCGGGTGGCGGTACTGCGAGCGACGATCCGCTCATCGCGGCCATGGCCAGGGCGATGGCGACGGTGCGCAGCAGGTCGCGGATGTAAAACGTGTTGATGCTCAAGGGAACCCTCACTCGCGACTGAGCGCTGCGACAGCCTCTGATCTGCGCCGCACAATCGTCCAGCCAATCAAACCCAAACACGCCCAACCGAGCAAAACGGCATAGGGCCGCCAATCCGTCGTGATACCGGCCAGCACGATTCCAACGGCACAAAGAGCACCTGCCCAGGCCATCCAGGTCAGTTTGCGCCGCGACGGCCGAAAACCCGCCCGCTCGTAAACATCCGGGCGGTGCCTGAGAATGCGCAGGACCGAAGCGCAGGTTCCCAGATACTTCAGCAAGGTCGGCAGATTGGCTGCAAGAAACAGGAACACGAGGTTGGAAGGCAGCAGCAGACCCAACAGGCAACACCCGAATGCAGCCGTTACAGCGACGTAGGGAGTGCCCCATCGAGGGTGGACTCTTCCCAGCGCGGACGGCAGAACGCCGTCACGACCCATGGCGAACAAATAGCGCGAAAAGATCAGCATGCTCGCATTCAGGGATTTCGCCAGAGCCAACGTAGCCGCCAGCAGAATCAACCCGCGGGCCGTTGGCCCGAACACCCTGGCCGCCGCATCCAGCAACGGCGCATCGCTGGCCGCAAGCGCGGCAGTACCGAGAACGCCCAAGGTCGCAACGGAAACCCCCAGATAAATGCTCAGGATCGTCGCAACACAGATTGCGATAGCCCGTCCGACCGTGTTGCGGGCATCCCGGGTTTCCTCGCCCACTTCGACTGCATTCTCAATGCCCAGAAAAAGCGCGACCAACAGCGGTATGGCGGCGACCACCCCACCCCAGCCGTGCGGCAAAACCGGGAAGAAGTGCTGCGCCTCGATCCGGCCGACACTACCCACCATGAGCAGTCCCAATGCCACGGTCATCAAGATGAACAGTGAGGTTTGAACTCGCGTTGCGACGGCCACCCCGCGGACATTGAGCAGATAGAACAGCAAAAACACCCCGGCCATCGCCGGTTTTAATGGCACGGCAACCATCCGGGCCCAGTGTTGAATCAACACGGTGGCCAGCAACACCATGACACCCGTGCTGGCGAGAATGCGCAACCAACCGATCAGAAAGCCGACGCCGGGGCTGATATAACGCGACGGCCAGACATACGGGGCGCCGGACTGAGGGTCGGCCGTACCCATGAATGCGTAGACGAAGGCAAACACGCACATCGGGACAGCGGCCACTGCCATGGAAATCAGCATGCCGGGTCCCGCGAGAGTGGCGGCCGGCGCGAAGATGGAGAAGATCGCGACCCCGATGGCGGCTCCCGCCCCCAGGGTCACAATGTCGATCATCCGCACGTCCTTGCGTAGAACGCCCGATTTGCCGTTCATTCCGCCACCTGCCGCGGGAG
>JAOTRH010180356.1:0-12027 GCA_034768845.1 Heliamphora exappendiculata | reverse complement strand
AAATATTATCCATTTAAAATCATTTATTCTTAGAAAATGAATTATGAAAATCATCAAAATCAAATTAAAAAACCATTAGGCTAACATATGTCTTGTTTAAATAATGTGTCAAGTAATGTGGATGAACAGATAAATTCATCTGTGCATTTGAAAGCACATTTAAACTGCACAGATAAATTTATCTATATCGTTAACAGCATATAAAAAGTCCACAAATAAATTTATTAGTGCGGTTGAAAGAATATCGAAAAGGTATAGATAAATTTATCTATCTTGTTTAAAGAATGTGTGAAGTAATATGAATGAACAGATAAATTTATCTGTGAATTTGATAGCACATTTAAGGGGCACAGATAAATGTATCTGTATCATTAACATGTAACTGTTGTGTCTGAACAAATAAGTTTATCTGTGCATTTGAAAGCATATTTAAACTCCACAGACAAATTTATCTGTATCGTTAACAGCATGTAAAAAGTCCACAGATAAATTTATCTGTGCTGTTAAAGGAATATCGAAAGGCACAGATAAATTTATAGGTCTTGTTTGAAGAACGTTTAAAGTAATATGGATAAACACATAAATTTATTTGTGGATTTGATAGCACATTTAAAGGGCAGAGATAAATTTATCTGTATCGTTAACAACATGTAATTGTTGTATCTGAACAGACAAGTTTAACTGTGCATTTAAAATCACATTTATAATGCACAAATAAATTTATCTGTATCGTTAACAGCATGTAAAAAATCCACAGATAAATTTATATGTGCAGTTGAAAGATCATTAAAAAGGTACAGATAAATTTATCTGTCTTATTTAAAGAACGTGTGAAGTAATATGGATGAACGGATAAATTTATCTATGGATTTGATAGCACATTTAAAGGACACAGATAAATTTATCCATCTCGTTAACAGCATGTAACTGTTATGCCTAAACAGATAAATTTATCTGTGCATTTGAAAGTACATTTATAATGCACAGATAAATTTATCTGTATCCTTAATAATATGTAAAAAGTCCACAGATAAATTTATCTGTATCCTTAATAGTATGTAAAAAGTCCACAGATAAATTTATCTGCACGGTTGAAAGCATGTTGAAAGGGCACAGATAAATTTATCTGTATGATCGGGGAAGGAGTATGTAAGAAAAAATCTCTCACGTTTTAAGTTCTTCCACTTTCTACAAACACAATCCAATATATCATCCAACATAAAATCAGATTTTACTTTCACAACACTCGTATACAATCCATATTTGAAAAAAAGCATAAAACAATTATCCATAACTTGTGAAACAAACATAGAAACAAATAATTTTCAACTTCAATCGCAACCTACAACCACAACATCGAAAAAATAATGTTCAATAATTATAAATCTTAAATCGAAACAAAAAAAGCGATTAGAAACCTCAAATCGACCAAAAATCGCGAGCTATAATGACTGATAACGATGACAAATCTGAGCTAGAATCGCGATGTGATTTCCCAATGAAAAATCACGTCGAAAATCCAAAAAACACGTTCAAGAACAATGGAATCTGAACACAAACTGAACAATCACGTTGAAAAATTGCGATCCTGTTGTTGAAAGTCACAAAACAATCACGAAACAATACGCTTTCTGCCATAACGAGGAGAATCTGAACGAATCTTAACAAACCAAGGGTATTTTTTTCTAAAAAGTTCCATCGCGCCAAAACATAGGACCTTACGCGTTAAAACTACAGCGTACATGGACCTTGCGCGTTAAAATTTCTTATCGTGGATGAAAACTTTTTGAACTTATGACCAATTTTTCGAAAAATGATTCCAACTTATTTGTGCAGTAAATCAATATCTAAAACTGTGTGGTATAGGTGGCTCGCTATTTAAGAAGAGTGAATTGCTTCACAAGATCTAAGATGCAAATTTTATGTTCCACTTAAATGTATAGTTTTCTTCCAATCCAAACTACGAATCAATTAAAAATAAATTGCAAGTAAATGAATGATAAAACCTGATATTTCTCCTAAGAAAATTAATATCCTATCAAAGAATCTCCTTGATTCAGGTGTATTGTGTCACGCATAGTAATCAGAATCTTGCGATTCTCGATTTAGTACACAATTTGATTCTAAATTTGTGTATAAATCGATACGAATATATGGATAAATCTATTTTGAGATTGAATAAGTTATCTTACGATTCTTGGTTCGATTTACAATTTACGATTCGCATGCTTTTCTGAAACTATTGAACAGGACAAATCCAGAATCACTGTTCACCTCTTTTTCTGTGAAAATGCTAAACTATATATTTATAGGATGTTTAATGTGAAATAACCAATACCTGGTCAATAAAGTAAAACAAACCAGAAAGTTGACTTGTGAACGTGAATCGGTATAGTATATCAGCAGTCAATTATTACTATAATAATCATGCTGCAAAGGACAGTGTTCAATGATACCATCAGTGATTTTCTAAAGCAAAGCAAGTCCAAGTAGTATATTGTGAACTTTTGAATTCAACTCCAAGTCAAGCATTGCTTATATGGCACCAAAATTTAATAGCAGAGAGGTTGGAACAGGTCTGAGGTCTCAAATCCCAAATACAATGTAAGGCCTACAACCTTTTCTGACTTTGAGAGTGGATCAAATCCTGCTACAATGAAAGCAGAACTATTGAACGAGAGTTGATGGAGTTTTAACAAAGGTATTAAAAACATAATGTGTTTCGAAATTTTGACAAGCACTCAGATTGGCTCCTAAATAGAATTTTAAACATCCATGTGAACAAATGATAACAGTTTCATACAAGCGAGGCCAAAAAAAAACTGATCATTCTACCTGATAATAAAGGACCTTGAGCTGATCATAGGTATATACTCACCACAAAGTCCACAATTAAAATTGAATTGCAAGTATCCATTATGTGTGGGAAAATTTGCCCAACTGGCCTACAAGTTTCTGGAAGTATCAGGAAACATATTGCTGTTAATGTTATTGCTTCAGCTTCAAAAAAAATATCAGAATCAATGCAACACTTGTTCGTGTTCACTAAATAGGTCATAGCACTCAGGTTCTAGTATAGAAGAGGGGAAGGAGTACGATATCCAAAAAGAATTAGAACTATTTTCTTCCATCTACTTCCCATTTCGACGAGTTTGAGAATTTCAGATAACCAATACTCAAGAACTGCACATAAAGGGACATAGAGTTAAAAATCCTTTAAGCATAAATAAATTATACATTCGGAAAAAAAAAATTTATCGGCAAATACTCACCCACTCCCACACCTTGCACTTTTCCCAACTTTACATTTGGAAAGGTGAACACCCATATCATTGGGGTAAAGGCCATTTGGTCACTCGGAAAAATAATTTAGCAATATCCTTTTGGTTTTAACTGACGTACTCCTTTTCTCTATAATTATTCTTTTTCTATAGCCAATGACGTACTCCTTTTCTCTATAATTATTCTTTTTCTATAGCCAACGCCGTGTTGAATCTTACCATCAAGGTATTAATGGATCCATGAAGCACTCAAGGTGTGATCATTTGGGCATAACTATACAAAAATGGCATAAATATACAAAATTTCCTAATGGTTTTATTCATTCTTTATTCAAAATAATATGTTATTTGCATATGATCATAAATATAACTACAAATTGGGAAAAACATGTAAAACTACTTATTTTATACCACATACTGAAGAAAAAAAGGTGTTCAAATAGTTTAAGAAGTTAAGCATTCTTTGTTTGAATTACACTCAAGCATCTGAGAATGCTAACCAACTCTATCTGATTCGATCACATCGGTCGAAACGTCTTATTTTCCCTTTCTTTTTGTAAGTATATCCCATTTCCCCAAGTATGAATACTAAACCAAAAAGGTAGTAAAATTTAACAAATACCTTGAATTCATTATAGCTGTGAGCCCGAGGATGCACAGGGTGAATGCCACCCTTCGGTCCCAGTTCATGCGAAAAGCTTTTTAGAACTTCTGGCACTTCAATGGTGCACATGCTTTCTGGTGAAGATTTCTTTACAGTTGAAGGCTGCCCCACCTTGTGGAGCTTAGTTTTTGGACCCTCCTCGCCAAATCCCTTAACCTCTGAGTCACTATACTGCCAAATTGGTGGCAACGCTTATTTTTTTAAGAAGAATACAATACATAACAAAACATATATCGAAAAACTCCATAACACCTTCAGTTGCATGGTTAACCAAACATCACCTCGAAGTTTGGAGGACTATCATTCAAATCTCAACCGGAATCATTGGAAAAGTGCGACATGAACCACCTAGTTATCTTCCCTTACGTTGTCCTGTGAAGCAATAAGTTCCTCAATTTTCTCTCTACATTTTTTTTCAATTTGTATTAACAAGTCAGGAGGCTTTATAGTTATTAGATCATAACATGTGGTATTTGGAATGAGTTTTCCTTTGAAAAAAAAAAGGTAAATGACCAGATATTAGTGTCCCCAAAACATCACACTTCAAATTCACAAAAACATTTCAAAAAGAATAGATTTGCCTCCACCTTATGGGTGAGGTAATTTTCAATATTCGCACACAGCTATATACAAATAGCCCATATATATATGGATATAGTTATTAATTTGTAATTCAGACGCTTTTAAAATTATTGGGTGTCCAAATCAGATTGCCTGCAATTTGACTAATTCCTAACTGCAGCGCAAATCTCCAGTGACCTTAGGAGATTTAAACTGGTGTTCACTGAGCAAACTCAAGGCCAAACCAGCAATTCAGACTTATCATCATTCCTCTCCAAGTTACAAACTCTTGGGACTAATCAACAACTATTCACAGGCCAGAAGGCCCAAAAGTACTAAACAATCAGCAAAACCTAATCCACTCCTTAACCGTCGTAGCACTTGGCAAGAATTACATACGATAAACGAAAATCTGTATAATAAATCCAGGAAGGTTTTGTAAAAATATCTTCTCTCTCTTCACATATATTTTGAATAAATGGTTGAGATTAGCCTTAAACTAGATCATGCGATCTTCTCTCTCTTCACATATATTTTGAATAAATTGTTGAAATTAGCCTAAAACTACGTCCTACAATCAAAAATACATCCCGCACAAAAAGTATCATTTCTATTTTAGACATGTAATTTGAACGAACGGTTAAGACTAAATGGATGAGATTTAATGATGAAGATTAACCTAACTAAGATTTCCCTAGCTTTCATTTTGAACAGTGCCTTTAGCCACGAACAAACCTTAGTATATAGAAATCCTTGAAACGATACTCATTTGATTATATATATATATATATATATATATATATGAAAATTGTGCGTGCGGTACATAAAACTAGACGAACCTTCTCTAGAACCGTCGAGCTTTCCATATCCTTGAGCCATGGACCTCAGCTTCTGCTTTTGACTCCGAGAATCAGAAAAGTTATCGGCATCATCACCTCTTCTTGAACTCGGACAGCCCTTCAGAGACACCTGGGCAGTCTTGATTCGTTTCAACCCGATCGGAATAAAGGTCTCCGACACCGATTCCCCGCCGGTTTGACTCGTCCCCGCCATCGCAGAAAATCGTTTTCACATCAACACATCCCAAACTAAACCCCTAATTCTCCGTTTTCCCTCCTTCACCAACTCAAAGTCAGTAGCAAAGATTGAAGCACGTAGAATTGGCCTGAGATGACGAGAAACGGATTAAGGGAGTGACGGAAGAGCAGAACCGAACACGCATATATATATATATATATATATATACACACACACACACGCGCATATATATAGGTTATCTGTATATATAGTTGTTTCGAGTTTCGTAGAGATGGCGGCAACGGAATGCGCGAAAGCGAAGTTGGCAAGTTTCAAACTCATGGGATGATGGTGCTGTTTGGTCCAGGTGGGAGCGGCGGCGGCTGAAAAACGGATGACGAAGAAAAGGATAAATATAAGGCCCTGTTTGGATAATGCTAATTACGTAAAGAATAGGAAAAGTCAAAAGTGTTACTAATGTTAGACCGTTAGAAAAAAAAAACAAAAAAATTAGAAAGTTAAAAAGTTAAATTAAAATATAAATTTTTATAATATTTTATTTAAATTTTTATTAGTTTTAAAATATAATAATATTTTATATTCATAATTTATTTATTATCACTATTAATTCTATATAATTATTATATTAAAAGATAAAATTATCCATTTTAAACAAAAAGTAAAAAAAGTAATTTTTTATCCAAAAAATAAATTTTAAAAAAATTAATTTAAAAATTAAATTATCAAATAATTTATTTTAAATTTAATTTAACTTTTAAGCTTAAAAATATATAAAATAATAAATAAAATAAAAACTAGTTGCCAATGGACACTTAATTATGCATTGTGATGCGTAAAAGGTTTAATTTTAAAAAGTTTGTTTTTTAGGAAAAAAATAAATAATAAAAAGTAAAAATATTTGGAATAATTAAGTTGTTTATTTTTTAGCTTTTTGTTTAAATGTTTAACATGTATTTATTTTTTTTTTTAAATTCTAATACTTATGTCTTTAAGAAAAAAAATATAATATTTAGGATAATAGCATAATTTTTTTAATTTTTAGGAGTAGCATTGACCTTTTAATTGACAATATTTACTTTATATTATGTCAAAAAATAAAGTATTTGAGATTGTGTATAATTTTTTTTTAAAAAAAATAAATAAATTGTGGGTTTTTTAGAATGATAAATGATCTAGCTTAAAAATTAATTTTTTGTAAAAAATAATTTTTTAAATGTGCCAAACATGGATAAAATACATAATAATTTAGTGTTTGAGTAATTAGATTTAAATGTTTAAATTATTTTAATAATTTTATTTATAAACCTGTTTTTTTAAAATATTATAGTTAATATTTTTTCCTTATCAATTGACATAAATTTTAATAGATGGTGGAGATTAGATTTTTATTTAATTTGAGGATGTAGTTTCTTATTAAATAGACTATTTTTTTCTATTGTTGTGAGTTTTTCCAAATTTCAATATTATTATTGTTTATATTTAGGGGATTTCAGTTAAAGGTTCAAAAAAATAAATTTTAACTCATAAAATTTATAATCAAAAATTTTAATGCGTAAGGTCTAACTTCGTGATTTCTTTCGAAAATATCTAGTAATAAATAAATTTATCTATTTTACATAACAAACAGATAAATTTATCTGTTTGATATTCGTCTGTTTGATATGCAAATAAATAAATTTATATATTTGTATATCAACACAGATAATACAAACAGATAAATTTATATGTGTTCTTTATACGTACTTTCAATAATACGGATAAATTTATCTGTATTTTTTATACATATTTTAAAAATACACATATAAATTTATCTGTATTTTTTATACGTGTAACGTGTTTATAATAAAACAGATAAATTTATCTGTATTCTTTATATATATGTTACAATAAAATAGATAATTTTATTTGTGATCTTTATGCGTACTTACAATAAGACATATAAATTTATCTATACATTGGGTAATTTTGTCCCAAAAAATAATACATGCATTAATAGAGAACCTTGCGCGTTAAATTTTTTCGAGAATAAATTTTGCTCGTTAAAAAATATTATACTAAATAAAAAATAATAAACGAACTGTAAATTAAATGTTAATTACATTTACCTCTCCTGAGATTTTGATCAAATACAGTCAATTCTATTCTTTTGGACAAATTACACTAACACCCATTACAGACTTAAATGTTGTTACAGTCAATCACAAACCGTTAAGATTCCGTTTGTCACCGTTTGTATCATTAAATATTTCACCAGAGTAATTTATCGATGATCGAATCCATTCATTAGCTGCGTTAGGTAATCTAAAAGAGTGGTGAACGTTGTCAATCATTATATTCTCATTTTGCCCCTCAACACATATTTCTGTTTCTTCTTTTTTATTTTTTTTCTTTTTATAAAGTTTATACAATGATAATATTTCGGTTTAAATTTTTCAGAATAATTTACCAGCGATCGAAACCGTTCACTAACAGTATTAGGTCGTTAAAAAGGTAGTGAACGTTGTCGATCGAGAAATAATTTATATCTTACAATTGATTATGAGTGTAATAGCTCAAAAAAAAAGAGGAAGAATGAGCATCGCATGGTCCTGGACCGTAGAGGCGACAGTCTGGACAGCGGCGACTGGTACGGTAGTGGACAGCAACGACAGACACGGTGGTTGAACGAAAGAGAGAGAGAAAAAGAGATATGAGATTTGGGGACAATAGTTCTAGACGGCGACGACTGGCATGGCGGTGGACGGCAGCGACTGGTATGGCGGTGGACGATGACGGCGGGCACGATGGTGGAGAGAGAGAGAGAGAGATTTATCATTATATATATTTTATAAAATAAATTTTTAAAAAAAATTTGATATATATATATATATATATATATATATATACATAAATATACATACATATATATATATATTAAATGAATACGATGAAGCATTATAATTCTTTTGTATTATATTTTGTAACGGTTGTAACCGTAATTTTATTAATGCAATTGTTTGTTTAATTTAATTAATTATATTATTTTTTATTTTTTTATTATTATAATCAATCATTATTAATTTCGTATTAAATTGTTAATTTAATGCTATATTTATGTACGTAACAATTGTAACCAAAAATTTATTAGCGTTTATTAGCGCTATTATTGTTATAATTATTTATTTATTTATTTATTTTAATTAGTTATTTTTTTCTTTTTTGAACTATTACAGAGAGAGAAATTGGGGGGAAATGGGTATTTTTGTCACTTAAAAATTTATATTAACGCCATTCAAAAGTAATTAATGGCAAGGGAGCCTAATGTAATTATTCTAAACGTATAAATTTAACTGTATTTGATCGAAATTTTAAAAAAATTAGTATAATTTACCCTAAATTAAACTTTTCATCAATTTCTCATTTTATCTTTTTCAATTACCAAAAGAGTAGCTAAGTTTTCGTGGTCAAATGGTTGACTTGGTGAATGATGGCCAAAATAAAAATTTCTGCTACTATATTTTGGCTATGTTTGTTTTGAAGGAAAAGATTATGGGGTATTTAATATCCCCTTACTAATATTTCAAGAATAGTATATCTAATACATTGTTAATCTCTCATATTATTCATTTTTATGTTTGATTATTTTATAGGACATGACAAATTAAAAAGCAAACCTTATAGCCATATGATAATAATACACAATATAATTAAAATTTATTTCCTGTACAATACACATCATGCTGAGTGCTGGCTGCTATTACAAATCTCACCAATAGAAAAAAAAAACTCGTCTAGCAATGACCAAACAATAATACCCAACCTAATTTTAAAAAATAATTAAAACAGTTTTTTAAAATAAAAAATAAACTATTTTTATGAATAAAAAATTAATAATAAAATATTTTTCTAAACCAAAAAAATAATAGATACTTTCTTTACCCATCAAGTAATATTGTTTTCTAAAAAAAATAATAATAATTTTTTAAAAAATAATAATAAAATAATCAATAAAATACCACTAATTGACATTTGATATTAATTTTTAACTTTGAATTGTCAATCACACCCATTTTTCTAAGATAGAATTATTTCATATTTATATAGAATTCAAAATTCATCCTGAATATTATATTCAAACTCATTTGTTGCAACCAAACATGAGATACAGAATTGTTAATTCAATCCCATGTTTGTATCATTCAAAACAAACATGCCCTTCAAGCCAACATTTCTTAATTGACTTAAAACTAATTTTTTGTTTTTTTCTTAAAAGCTTAAAAAATTAAAAAAAAAATTATTTTTTAATTCCAAGGCTGTTAGTCTTTTTTGTTTTTTATACATTTTTTTTATATTTTTTAAAAATATTTCAACTTTTATTATACACAGCTATTTTTTATAAAAATTATATTTTTAAAATTTATTTATCAAAATTTATCAAACAAGATTCATATTGAATATAAAATTATTTAAAAATAAATTTTTAAAAATTATATCAAATTTAAGTAATTTTTTTTACTTTTTAACTTAAACCTACTTTGAACATTTAGCTTAGAAGTTACACATATCCCAACTAAAAATTTTTTTTAACCTTTTAATTTAAAATAATTTAAAATCAAAATACCAACTTAAAATCGGTTGACAACCGAACTTAAAATAGCTTATTACATTTTTCATGCTTAAAGATATAGCAACAACTGCGAGCCAAGTTTTCAGAGCTAATTTATTTTATTCACGCAAAAAAATATACGAGTTTTAATATAAGGTCCTGTTTGGAATACTATAAATACATTTTTTTAAAATGTAGCCTTGTTTGGGTAAAATTTTGATTATTTTGCTTATTTTTATCTTTTCTAGAATTCTTTATCTTTTAACTAAATATTTTTACTTTCTCCAATTATCTCAATAAAATAAATCAAAATTTTTTTTTATCAAAAAATAAAAAAAATTCACTAAATATAAACATAAATAACATAAAATTTGACATTTTAACTTTTTTTTTAATTTTTAAAATTTTTTATATTTTAATAAAAAATTATTTTTTTCATAACATTTCGATGCAAAAAGTCAAAAAATATCATAATTTTGTCTTAATCCAGCTTTTTCAAGGTAGGCATTATTTGTTTTCCAACTTTTATAAGATGTTTTTGGCCTAGATGCACGTAAAAATGAACAATTTTAATTAAATTTGAATAAAAAAGGACAAAATTATCTTTTTCTTAAAGAATTAGCATTTGTTGTCGAATTCCTTCAATTTCGTTCATTTTTTATTAATTTTGAGATTCCTTTAGTCAAAGTGAATCAAAAGGTCAAAAATATTCATTAAAGGCTGAAAAAAAATACTAAAGATCAAGGGAAAAAAAAATACGCCAAAAACTTAAAAGCTTGTTCCAAACAAGGCCTAAGGCCTTTAAGTGTAGGTGTAGAATTGAATTAGAAAAATAGAAAAGATAAATAATGTGTAGATTTCATATTATTTTTTAATGCAATGAAATAATAAATAGAATTATATATATTATGATATTATTTGTATTTATTTAATTAAAATATAATAAAATGTGAAATAAAACATATCGATTTGTTTATGGCCACCGGATAAAAAAAAGAAGATAATTCGAAAGAGAGAGAGAGACAAAATTTTCTCTAAAATATAAGATAATGAGTAATGCTACCAGCACATCCCTTCGGCCACAATTTTAGGCACTCCTATCATCTCAACCGTTGAATGATAGTTTAATATAAAATACACTCTTCACTCACACTCACATCATCCAATGGTTAAGATGATGGAAGTGCCTGAAAGTTATGTGCCGGTAGCATTTTTCATTAGGAGTATTTATTTTATGAATTAAGAAGTATTCATTCTTACTATTTGAACGGACAATATAAAATGACTTCAATTTGAATTTTTTTTAGTAACAAACAACAAATAATCAAAGAAAATGTTAATCACTGTTTCATTGAACGATTAAATAAATAATTTTTTTTTCTTTTTACCACTTTACTTACCTATTAATATTTGACAACTTAACAAGTTGTATTAATTCAACCTATAAGTCATGCTCTTTGTAACTCCAACCACAAAGCAATAATCCATCTGATCCCATACTCAAATATGTCACATTCCCATGCTTGGCATGATAAGTGTTCTACTAGACTAATACCAAATAACCAAATGTGCGTTTCAGATAGAACTCACATCTAAAAATTGACTTACAAAAAATAATATCCACAAAATTTATATATACTTAAATTATTCCTTGAATAACCAAATCTCACCTCGATTTGATTTATATTTTTCTAACTCGCAAGATTAAACGAAATTTTAAATTTTTACGCGCAAAATTCAGGAGTTTTAAGAAAAGGCATACAAAGGGATAGGCCATAAAAAGTGGCAAGTGATCTTCTATTTCTAAATCACTATTTCATCTTTTCATTTTTTGCAATATTTTTTAAGTGATCTAGATCATCTCCATTTTTCAGGGAAATGGAGGTAAAGAAGATATA
>JAOTRH010180345.1:0-12027 GCA_034768845.1 Heliamphora exappendiculata | reverse complement strand
CGTTGACTTACCCTTGGGCAACTGAACCAAATCCCAAGTCTTGTTAGATGACAGAGATTGCATCTCTTCATCCATTGCATGCTCCCACTCGCCCTTTGCCTCTATCTGCAAAGCCTCTTCAAAACATTCCAGCTCACCACTGTCTGTCAACAACAGTAGGTAATGCAATGAAGGTGAATGTCTAACTGTAGGTACGCTAACTCTAGTAGACCTCCTGATTATAAGAGTCTGTGGTTCTACCAGTGGGGTTGGCTGTCTGTTCACATCTTGGGGTTCCAAGATTTTGCTAGACAATTCCTCAAACTCAACATAATCTGATTCGTTTGCTATCTCATCCTTCTGATCCTGTCTTCTTTTTTTATACAAAACTGACTTATTAAAGATCACATCCACACTCTTCACAACTTTCCTACTTTCTGGATGCTATAGCCCATAACTGTAGTTATCGATATCGTAGCCAACAAACACACATTTTCGAGACTTAGGATCAAATTTTCCCCTGTTTTCTGACTCAACATATGCATAGGCTATGCAACCAAAAATGCGTAAATAAAAAATCTTTACCTCTTTTTTGGTCCAAGCTTCTTCAGGCAATTCACAATTCAATACAACTGAAGGTTCCCTGTTAATCAAGTATGCTGCTGTGTTCATTGTATCGGCTTAGAACTGCTTTGGCAACTCGGCATATAACCTCATACTCTGAGCACGCTCCATGATTGTCCTGTTCATGCGTTCTGTCACTCCGTTCTGTTTCGGCTTCATCGAAATAGTTTTTAGTCTTCTAATCCCGTTGGCTACACAATAATCTTCAAATTCCCTGCTGCAGCACTCGTCGCCGTTATTAGACTTTAGACACTTTAATTTTAGACCTGTTTCATTTTCAACAGATGCCTTCCAGTTTTTGAAAATACCGAACACATTTGATTTATTCTTACAAAAATAAACTCATAACTTTTTGGTAGCATCATTAATGAAAGTTACGAAATATCTCGAGCCACCGATAGAGGGTACCTGAATAGGTCCACATACGTCTGTATGCACCAACTCCAATCTGTCTGACTTTGGAGTCTTCGCTTGCTTTGTAAAGCTGACTTTTTTTTATTTTTCAAATACGCAATCTTCACAAAATTCTAGGTCCACTGACTCAATACCCAGTAGCTTCCCTATCTGTGTCAAAACTCTCATCCCGCTAAAACTTTCATCCCCATTTTACTCATGTGACATAGACGTCTATGCCATGTGCTGGTGTCTTCTTTTGATGTTGTTACTATTATGCTACTATAAGAACCCGATGATACATGCAGTGTACCCTCCTTCTTCCTTCGGGCCAAAATCAATGACCCTTTACTCATCTTCTAGAAATCTCACCCAAAAGTTGTCGTGATTCCATATTCTGACAATTGGCCTACTGAGATCAAGTCCCTCGTTAAACTACATACGTGTCTAACATCCTTCAGCTTCAGTATTATACTATTAGCCTGTGTGATCTTTACTTTACCCTTCCCAACTATACTGCAAGCCTCGCCGTCTCTCAAATATATTTTTTTAAAATTTTCCTTCACATACCCGTGAAGTATATCCATGCGGAGGGTGACATAGAATGACGCTCTCGAATCAACAATCCATGAATTGGTTCTACAATCCAATGCATAAATCAAAGCATCTATATTTTTTTCATCAGAAACATTAATAGTAGCCTTACCACCTTGATCGTGTCATCGCACTGCTTCCTCGGAGCTTTGCAATCCTTTTTGAAATGGCCTTCCTGTACAAAATTTCAACATCCACCCGACTTCTCCTAAGTCTGCGACTTCCCCGTGATTTGGATCTATGGTTTTTTTTAGCCCTTTTGATTCTTTTTATCTGTCTTTCTTCCTCTACCGTCAGCGTTCAACACTGATCCTGATGTTGATCCTGTTGTTTTGCGGTGTGATTCCTCTCCAAAGATGAAACCTACAATCTCCTTCAACTTCAACTTGAATGAGGAGTTGCTGACTACGACAGCCAAGCCGCTTCAACTTTCTAGTAAACTGGACGGAGAGCTAAGGCTCTAACCTCATCATCAAAATTGACCTCAATTGACTCTAACTAGTTTACAATGGAGTTAAACTCGTTAAGATACTCCACTATAATGGCATCGTTCGCCATCTTCATATTAAATAGCCTTTTCATCAGGTATAGCTTATTTGATGCAGAGAGCTGATCATACATCTTTTCAACGCCGCCAATAATCCTTCTGTCGTCTTCTCTTTTGCGATAATAGAGATTACTGACGATGCGAGACTTAGTCGCATGGTCCCCAAAGCCTTTCGATCCAATATCTCTCACTTGGTCTGTGTCATCTTCTCCGATTTCTCCTCAAACAAAGGTTCAAACAGATCCTTCTGATATAGAACGTCCTCGGTCTGCATTCTCCAAAGGGCAAAGTTCAAACCGTTGAACTTCTCGATCTTGATCTTTCTGTCGTCTGCCATGCCATGATCTTCAACCTCCGAACCTTGCTCTGATACCAGTTGTTGTGGATTTCAAGTCAAGACTCGATTAAATTCAACTCACAAGTCACATTGGTAAATAACACAACCAAGTCACAAACGAACACAAACAAGAACAAGAACAGAAAATAACTAATGATGCATACACACAAGATGTTACGTGGTTCGGCAATAGTAACTATGTTCACGGACACACACTTTTATTATTGATCTGAAGATTACAAAGGAGACCAAGTTCTTGAGAAAGAACTAAAAGAATATAACCGAATAAAGTAGACCACACACCCCGGCTGCTGCAAACCCTAGCAGCTTTATAACATGCGCCCTCGGATAGACCGCTCGAGCGGTCTATCGGGTAATCTTACATAACCCTCGGTTTCTTCAACTGCAAACACCACCGCTCGAGCGGTGAAAAGACCGATTGAGCGATCAACCCCAAAAATGGGTTTTTCTTCATCTAGCTCAACATACTGCGTCAGCCTGTATTTTGTACATGATGGTATTACATTAACATGAAATAGCATTGCATTTGAGTTGTGACTCAAGTAATGTCCCAAATTTCCTGATTGTAATTGTGCAAAGGATATAAGGGCTTTTCATCAAAGGTTCTTTTTGGCACTTAGCTCTCAAAACCCATCTCGGACAGGTTAACTTCCTCTCAAGGCTTCTCAAGAATTCATTTTATAAGTTTTTAGTTGGTCCACGATAATGATTGAAATCGTTCATTTTGAAGGGCCAACATAATAGATCATTTATGCAAAAACTCAATTTAATCAGATATTGTGAAATATATGAATAAATGGCATTTTATTACATAAAATGGACGGTATAACTTATCTCAAATTTAAACTAAAATCGTTCATTTTGTGCAATAAGCTGTCATTTGTTAATATATTTGTGAATATCCGATCAAAACAATTTTTTGCATAAATAATCTACTATGTAGAATTTATAAAATAAACTATTTGAATTGTCATTATAGAGTCATCCAATACCTATAAAATAAAATTTTGAGCGGTCTTGAGACTTTCTCAATCTTGAGGAAGTGATCCCCTGCGACATGTTAGAAGATTTTAAGAAATGAAGAGCCCCTCGTTTTGTTGGCTCTAAATCTAATTGCTTTGGTTGGCAATGCAAAAAGTGGTCATGCCACCAGTGGAGCGAAATGTTTCACAATTGCACCAAGTATTTAGCATACACCTCCTCTAAACTTGTATCCTGGTGGAGGCCCTTTCCAAGTTCAAAGTCGGGTGTTAACACCCCGTTGCATAATAACGTTAACATCCCATCGTGTTTATCTATATAATATTTAGAGACCTCATATTCCACTTTTGAAATTCAAAATAAATGTGAGAAACATATTCTCTGCTTTAAACTGTAGTGTACCTTTTACTATTTGCTTTTCAATTTGTCAGTGGCAGCTGTTATCCACTACATAAAATTGAGATATAATATTTCACAGAATAATCATTACAGTGTGGATCTCATCTACTTTATGACGTCACCCACGTGGTGGTGGGACCCAACGCGCAGGGGCAAATCAAGTAATATTATATTGTTTGGCCCCTAAAAACACCCATACCCTTCCAGGGTTCTTTATAACCACGTGTTCTCTCTTCTCATTCTTTTCACCTAAGTTCTACCAGTAAAGCCCAGACCATAGGTGAGAAACTACCATAAATATAGCTAGACCTCCCCATTCTTTCAGAGTTTAAGAAAAATTACTCTTCCTAACCTATCCTCAGTGCAATTTAATTGCACAATTTGTACTAGACCACATCTGATCCCTCTTCCAACCATACAACCCTACATACATAAGAGTTGCTATAGAACTCTACCAAAATGATGAGCCTCACCTCCACATACTTTGCAAACAGAGAAGAAGTTCAACATCACAACTCCTACTCATTGCGATATACAAGACCCATGTGTGGTGGATCTCACCTTCCATCCAAACATTCAAGTACCACGTTCAAATGCATACGTAGCCAACTACATCGCAAATAGAGAAAATTTTATTGACAATGGAGTCCTCAAGGCAACCAGACGTAATCCAAAAAAAATAAGGACACCATCTGGACAACTATCTTGGCTGAATCTACTTCAAAATCTGACTTCTTATTTAGAGTTAAATCTCAACAACCATTTATATGGACCACATAATTACGAAACTTGGAATACGCAGCCAACCAAGAATGGCAGGAGTCACCGGAGGTCTACACACCAAAATAGACATCTTTTCCTAATGTCCCACAGACAATAAGGGATTGGGCTGACAACAATGTCCTCTGTGTAAGCAGAAATTTACTCCATTTATTCTTCAACGACCCACAAGTCATACAGAACGTTCACTATATGCACCAGGAAATTATTGAGCATATTAAAAATAGAATAATTTTAGAAACTGCAAATCCTGACGTGTTAAAAATTTTAAGAATCGGAGATGAAGTCGGACCGCCCTCTAAACTTAATATTTGAAGTACCGTCTAAATCTATGGTGACTTCATGGGTCAGGAGTTTAGGACTACATAATTACTTCTGTAGCGCAGTAGATTTTTCTACATATAATCCACATGTATTATATAATATTGTAGATGATTTAACATTTAAATATTTACCATGTAAAAAGGAACTCTTAGAGGCACAAAAAGACTATATTGTTAATGAAAAATATCGTAAAAAAATAAGGTATCTCGGAGGTATTCCTTGTATTATTTTATGTAATAATGATATGTCATATTATATGGATATTAATTTTGAACCACTATTTAAAAAGTGGGCAGATCACAATGTAATTTTTGAATTTATTAATAAAAATATCTATTAACTTTGTTAAATGTGAGTGGTTAAATTTGATAGTTAAATATTCGATCATTTCATTTGATTTTTAATTTGTCCGCGTCAAATATGTTTTACTAGCGAGAATTTTGAAACTCAAAATTTCAAATTAGGATTTACTACCCATTAACTTGAAAATAAACAAATGGGATATAAATATTGATCTTCATGGATTCCCGTAGAAATCCATGAAATATCACATGAGACAATTTAGAACTATTCTCATGTGATTTTCAAATTACTCAGGTTGAAATTTCTTTTTTAAAATTTTCGTTAACTTTTTTCTTTATTATTTTTTTTAACTTTATTAAATATATATTCATGTGGGGAATCAACCATATTAAACCCTCAGGGGATGAAACTCTGTGAAACATAAATAAATATGTTAATTATTTTTTTATTTTTTTATTATTTAATTTATTATTAAATATCGGGAGGGAATCAACCATGTTAAACCCTCCAGGAAATGAAACTCTGCTAGGCATAAATAAATATGTTAATTATTTTTTTATTTTTTTATTATTTAATTTATTATTAAATATTTATTTATGGAGGGAATCAACTATGTTAAACCCTTCGGGAGACAAAAGTCTGCGAGGCATAAATAAAAATATTAATTATTTTTATTTTATTTTTTAAAACATTTAATAACTTAAATTAAATGTGATTGATGTTTACTCTGACCAACCCATTAGGGTTGGGATACACAAGATACAATGAGAATTATTATATTAAATTGTTAACTTCAATGGATAGATCGTACTTAGACAATTCAATTTATATTGACAGAAATCAGTAGCGGATAAACAGCACAGGTTTGTATAATTTACAATTTTATAATGATAAACACGATAGGGTGTTAACGTTATCATGCAACGGTGACGTAAAATTATATAGTAAGATAAACTGAAACTAAATTCATTGAATTTATTTAATCATTGATATATTAGATTCTAATTTTGGGACTCCAAATATTTCATGTGGATTAACCACTACATCATTCACGTATAACATCTCTGTGGTTAACTGCACAATGTATTCTTCTTGGAGGATTACTATGTCATACGCTGAGAAGACTCTTCGACAGATAGCATTTCGTACGACCGACCACCATGCAATCATGTACTGAGTCTGCATAGTACCCTCCATCATCACGTGAGTTATTATCTGCAATAAAGGCAATATCCTCCATTATCCTATGGGACAGCTCCCCTTTCAACACCACGTGCTCACAGTCTTCTCTATCTAACAGCCGACGAAAGAAAACTCCAAGCCTGGTGGCATCCATCCTCATGACCCAAGTGTACATTCTACGTCTACAACTTGAGACAATTTCTCCCAAGATTTCCTTCTTCCGAAAAAAGAAGTATTCATGGAAGTCCTCCACATAATCGTGGACGTATTTCTTTTTAATCTCACAACGGATATCAGTACGCAAATTACAAAAAATCTCTCCAAATTAAGGATCCATTTTTATGGGATAACAACTCTCTACTTCCATTTATTTATATTAATAAAGAACCACTTTTGACGGGTCACATCTATATATCTTCGTTATCAGATTAAATTTATGTCACATCTATAATTTTTACTTTAATAAAGATATATATTCTCCACTTCTATTAAACTTTATTGGTTGTACGTTGTTTAAATGTGATGATTAAATTTATAAACATCTCTTTTTTTTAATTCGTTCGTGCCAAAATAATTCTACTAGTAGGGAATTTGAATTTCATAATTCAAAATTAGAACATACTATGCATTGACATACCATTTCGTGGAGAATTTTCATGTGTAAAATTCAATCTCCCAACATATGTTACTATTTATGATTTAAAAACTCCATTAAAAAATTTCTTCCTTGAAATGGAATATATAATTGTTGTACTAGTAAGGTAAATATTTTTATTTTATTTCTTTTATTTTATATATTATTTCTTTTATTTTATTTATTATTTTTTTTATTTGTTATTATTATTTAATTAATTATTAAATATCAATTCATTGAGGAAATCAACCCTGTTAAACCCTCAGGGGGATGAAACTCTGCGAGGCATAAATTAATATGTTATTTTTTAATTTTTATTTTTTTATTATTTAATTTATTATTAAATATTAATGAATAGAGGGAATCAACCATGTTAAACCCTCCGAAAAATAAAACTCTGTGAGGCATAAATTAATATGTTAAATAATTTCTTTTGTATTTTTTTTATCAAATGCATGGGAATGCATTCTTTATAATATTTTAATTTATATTAATTTGAAACCACTCTTTAAAGATTGGACAGAATCTAATGTAATCTTTGACTTTATTAATGAAAACTTTTATCTCCATTTATTAAATGTACACTGTGAATTGTTAAATGTACAAATAAAATTTCTGAACATCTCATTTGCTTACAACATTACCCTTCTCATCTGTAATTATCTCTTTACTCTCATCACTATTTTTAGGATAAATTACACTTACACCTCTTGTATTTTATGGTAATAATACTGGCACCCCATTTATTAGAACTAAGTGTTATAAAAATAAAAATATAAGTGAGTGTAATGATATTTCAGAGAGTAGATGGGGTGTCAGTGTTATTACCCTAAAATACAGGTGGTGTTAGTGTAATTTACCCTTATTTTTAACACTCATTATTACATTTCTTAATATATTAGACAGTTCTTGAAGGTCCATAATAACATAACCCCTTCTATCCACTTCATCATTCCTAATTCCAACCTCAGAAATGGAGGGTCCAGGGTCCAACTCCGTTATACCAACTGCTCCTCTACGTATATCAATCTCGGACATGCTCGGACGAGCTCTGCATTCATCAATGACTGATCCACATTCTCCAAAACCTCCAATCAACACATTGGACCTCCTTTCCGATAAACACAGAGACATGGACCGAGAGAATTTTGGAACAGCACTACTAGGGGCACAGTGCTAAACATCAACATGTTCTCTATTGTATTTTTTTGACATCACATTGATAGATGGTGGTCTCATTACAGAATCTTCCAGCATCTCACTAGTAGAATACTTCAAATAACCCTTCATTTTATAACATGTAACACCCCTTTTGATATTAGATTTTTCCAGGCGATACTTGACCACCCATGAGGCATATTTATTATTAATAGAACAATATCTATGGCCAAAATAAATTAACTCATACTGACAATTTACAGAGAATACAAAATAAGCCTGCAGACTGTCATTTTCATCTAACCTACGGTCATACGCATTTACTCTTACCAACCCACCGGCGTTGGGAGCACATAAAGATGAATATTTTATTAATATTTTATCCACCTTAATACTCTTGTGATCGTATCTCAATCTCAATTGATAAAACAAATTAGGCAATGCAAGTTCTATTGAAGTGAAATCACTAGCTGATACACCTTTCACAACACCAATTTTTATATCGTCCACCTCCATTAACCTGAACATTACATACAACAAGAGAGGCACTATTTTACCCCCTAACGTAAATAATTTTAAACAGTTTTAAAATACACCTGACATCTTAAGGTGTATTTACACTCTTTAGAACTAACAATAGCAGTCACCAAGTACAGAGCTCCCTTCTGAATACTTTTCACGTTTTTCAACAACGTATCTTTGTAATCTGTCCACACATCAATAGGACAGAAGCGTTCCACAACTTCTAACCCATGCTGAACACATTCATCCTCATTTCCATCGATAAGCATATACCTTAGTTTTTTCAGCATTCAAAATCTATCGGACTGATCTGGGTCCACTATCTAGGTCTCCGGGTTACCCTTACCAACACCAATAAACATCTTATTTGGTGTCGGAATAGTATCATATGGGAACGATCACTTACAATGAATATTAAGATATGATGTACAGCATCAAGCTTATTTACCTCAGCCCACAGAGATACATTTTCAATTAATTTTATCCCCTTCACAACAATTTTATCTGATTGGCGATTAGACCTCTTATTTCTCAAATCAATTTCATTAAGCAACCTCGACACACCTTTATTATTAAAAAAATATCTCCTTCATCTGTTCATCATATACTTACAGTTTCTTGGCACTTCTCTTAGTCCTTTTAATATATCTAGAAATATTCTGCAAATAACATCTGCGGCCAGGATAAAGACAATAGGGAGCACGTCCATGGTAATTACGCTTAAATCCACTACCTCCCAGATTTCTCGTTCTTCGATAAGCAAAAGGGGTACGATATGGACTGCTTGCTGCTCCATCCATTTTTAATGAAAGACTCCAAAAAATATATTCTAACAGATCTAGAATTCCTCTTACCTTTGCTAATTCTTCTGTTGAGAGATCTTAACTTTGATATTAGCTCCCTCTCTTCCTTGCACGCTGGAACAAACGTCGCCGAAACTAACCGTCTGCTCTCTAACCACAGTCCTAGGGCGGTCCGACTTCATTTTCGGTTCCTGAAATTTTTAACACATCAAGATCTACAGTTTCTAGAATTTTTCTATTTTAATATACTCAATAATTTTTTGGTGCATATAGTGAACGTCCTGTATGATTTGTGGGTTGTTGAAGAATAAATTGAGTAAGTTTCTACTTTCGCAGAGGGCATTGCTGTCAGTCCAGTCCCGTATTGTCCGTGGGACATTAGGAAAAGATGTCTATTTTTGTGTGTAGACTTTCGGTGGCTCCTGCCATTCTTGGTTGGCTGCGTATTTCAAGTTTCGTAGTTGTGTGGCCCATATAAATGGCTGTTGAGATTTAACTCTAAATAAGAAGCCAGGTTTTAAAGTAGATTCAACAAAGATAGTTGTCCAAATGGTGTTCCTATTTTTTTTTGGACTGCGTCTGGTTGCCTTGAGGACTCCCTTATCAATGAAATTTTCTCCATTTGCGATGTAGTCGGCTACATGTGCGTCTGAACGTGGTACTTGAATGTTTGGATGGAATGTGAGATCCACCACACGTGAGTCTTGTATATCGCAATAAGTAGGAGTTGTGATGTTAAACTTCTTCTTTGTTTGCAGAAGTATGTGGAGGTGAGGCTCATCGTCTTGGTGGAGTTCTGTAACAACTCTTATGTATGTAGGATTGTATGGTTGGAAGAGGGACCAGATGTGGTCTAATATAAATTGTGCAATTAAATTGCATTGAGGATAGGTTAGGAAGAATGATTTTTCTTGAACTCTGAAAGAATAGGGAGGTCTAGCCATATTTATGGTAGTTTCTCATCTAGAGTCTGGGCTTTACTGATAGAATTTAGGTGAGAAGAATGAGAAGAGAGAATGCATGGTTATAAAGAACCCTAGAAGGGTATGGGTGTCTTTAGGGGCAAAATAATATAATATTACTTATTTTGCCTTCGCGCGCCGTCAGGCGCATGCTGGGTCCCACCACCACGTGGGTGACGTCATAAAATAGGTGGGACCCACACTATAATGATTATTTCATGAAATATCATATCACAATTTTATGTAATGGAGGACAGCTGTCACCGATAAATTAAAAAGCAACTAGTAAAAGGTACACTACAGTTTAAAACGAAAAATATATTTTTCACCTTTAATTTGAATTTCAAAAGTAGAATATGAGGTCTCTGAATATTATATATTCAGATTTATGTAATGGAAGACGGCTGTAACCGACAGAGTAAAAAGTAAATAGTAAAAGTAAAAGTGTACATGAGAAATATGAGACCCACTTACCATCTCCTCTTGTAAAAAAGGGAAACATTTTCCCTTACGCAGGATACTATCTATATAAAAATATATTATTTCAGCCACTGTTATCCTCGAAGAGGAATATTTCTTATATTCTACATATATTGCCAGACGTCCTATATTATTATGTCAGCTTTTTCCAAGTCAAATTTAATCTGATATAGATGGCATCCAATATTGTATATTCCTCACTATTAGTCTAAGATTCTAAAGTTAAAATCAAAGAAATATATATTTTTATCAAAGCAAAAATTATAGATGTGACATAAATTTAATCTGATAATGAAGATATACAGATGTGACCCGTTAATAGTGGTTCTTTATTAATATAAATAAATGGAAGTAGATAGTAGTTGTCTCATAAAAATGGATCCTCAATTTGAAGAGATTTTTTGTAATTTGCCTACTGATCTCCTTTGTGAGATTAATAAGAAATACTTCCACGATTATGTGGAAGACTTCCATGAGTACTTTTTTTTTTTGGAAGGAGGAAATCTTGAGAGAAATTGTCTCAGGTTGTAGACGTGGGATGTACACCTGAGTCATGAGGATGGATGTCACTAGGTTTAGAGTCTTCTTTCGTCGGCTGTTGGATAAAGAAGACTGTGAGCGCGTGGTGTTGAAAAGGGAGCTGCCCCGTAGGGTAATGAAGGGCATTGCCTTCACTGCAAATAATAACCACGTGATGATGAAGGGTACTATGCAGACTCAGTACATGATTGCATGGTGGTCGGTCGTACGAGATGCTATCTGTCGAGGAATCTTCTCAGCGTATGACATAGTAATCTTCCAAGAAGAATACATTATGCAGTTAACCACATAGATACTATACGTGAATGATGTAGTAGTTAATCCACATAGAATATTTGGGGTCCCAAAATTAGAACTCAATGTATCAATGATTAAATATATTCAATAAATTTAGTTTCAGTTTCATCTTACTATATGATTTTACATCACCGTTGCATGATAACGTTAACACCCCATCGTGTTTA
>JAOTRH010180324.1:0-12029 GCA_034768845.1 Heliamphora exappendiculata | reverse complement strand
GTCAAGATTTTTAACTTATTACTTTTTAACTTAAAATTACTCGTACGGTTTACCAAATAAATTTTTTATTTATTTAGTTTGAAGTAATTTTAAACAAAAAAAATCTAAACTTTTATTTTAAAACAATATTATATTATTATATATTTTTTAATTATTTTAATTTGTGCGTACTATTATATAATATTTTGGATCATCCTCACCTCATTTTTAAAACCGTTAGAACTATATTTTGTGAGTTCAGTTGAAAATATTATTTATGTAAAAATTTAATTTTATAATATATTGATAGTATATTGATGAATTACAGTTTCTTCATGAAGTTCATTTTAAAGTATTGTTAATTTTGTAAAATAAATTATAATTTATTTATCTACTTATTAGTATTCGGTCAAATAAATTCTTTATATGAACATTTTTCTAATGCGGCCGATGGAAAAATTATTCAAATTCACATTTTGAATTTATTAAAAATTCATAAAATAAAGCCTCGAAATTTTTTTAAAAAGATAAAATTCTTTATTATAAGGGGATATTTGACCAAGCTACTGCAAATATTTTTATTATATTATTATTAATTTTAATTATAAATTATAAATTTTATAAAATACGTATCTATAATTTTTACTATAATTTATAACTATTTTTTTTTATTTTATCTAAAAACTATAATTTTTACCAAACACTTAATTATTTTTTTTATAAAATACAATTTTATAAGCAATTAATTTTAACAATACTAAACATCATCCATATATCATCCCATAATATTTTTGTGTAATCTGGAATAGGTTATTACGCAACAGATTTTATCAGAAAATAGTGTAACTGAGCCGTCGATGAAGATGAGACGGACGGTCAGATTGTGGTTTAGTTAAACTGGAGAGCTCTTGATTTTATTTTGGGAAATTATTGGGGGGAAAAAGTAAAAAGATAAATTTTCAGGGTGTGAAATTAGCAAATAGGGGTTAGTATATGGTGTTCCGACAAATCAGTAGCGTGCAACACACGAGTGACAAATATTACTTGAATATTACCTCATGCTGTTCTGGTGGAAATCGGTGAATCTCGGCCGTTCTCTTTTCGACTTTGGGAGGTTGGAAGAAATTATTTTAGAGAACAACGTTCATGTTCATATTACGTGTTTAATGAATATGTGCCCGTCATCTATTTTTTTAATATAAAATTATATTAAAATGTAATAATTGTTATCTTTTTATTATAATATTAGTTTTAAAATTTATAAATATATAGTGTATATATATTAATTAATCACAAAATATTAATATATTAATATAATGTTTTTTATTTAATGAATAACTCATCTCATGCTAGGCTAATGATTGAATAGCTTACATCCAAAGTACAGCCTATAAAAACCAAGCCATCTAGCACGATTTATGTTCAATAATCAATAGGTACTCTTTTAGGTCTATTAAAAATATAAATTAATTATAAAAAGGTAATGCTAAGAACACAATTATTTTTACGATATTGTTCGTGTTTAAAGATATTATTATTATTTTTTTAAAATTTTTTGTATATTTTAATAATTTTTTTAAAATTTTAATATTTTCGATATTAAACGTTAACAAAAATTTGACAATTTTTTTTTTTTTTTAAAAATAACATATAATAAAATTAATCAACACAATATACACAGACTCTACTTGAATCTAACAATAAAATCACAATTCAATTAAAATTATTTTAATTTCTCATACATAGATTTAAAACCTCAAGTTTAAAATCAATAGTATAAACCAATTAAAAAAATTATTATTCTAAGTATTAAACTTTTTAAAAAAATTAACAAAATTTTTCATGTTTTTTTAGATAATTTAACGATTTAACCATTTACTAAATAACTTTTAATAAATTCAAACAACACAATATACTTAGCATTAATCATAACAATAAAGTCACAACTCAAATAAATTAATTCAAACGTCTCATACATACATTTAAAACCTCAAGTTTGAAATCAATAGCATAAACCAATTAAAAAAATAAATAATTATTCTAAGTACTGAACTTTTAAAAAAAATTGACAAAATTTTTCTTATTTTTTTGAATAATTCAGCGGTTTAATCGTTTACTAAATAACCTGTAATAAAATTAAACAACACAATATACACAAGTTTCGCCTGAATTCCAACAATAAAATCACAATTTAAATAAAATTATCATAACTTTTCATACATACATTTAAAACCTTCAGTTTTAAATCAATAACATAAACATCAATAACATAAACAAATCAAAAAAAACCTTTTAATTTTATGATCTACACCGAGTGCAAAATGCCTCAATTCAAGAATCTATTAAAATGTTTAAAAAAAAAACTGTTAGCACACTATGATACACATTAAATGTATCATAAAACTAAAATGTCTTAATCTATTGTAATTCTCCGAACCTTGGTAATAAGAGAAAATGCAAGAAAAAACGCATTTGTTCCGCGACAACTTAAAGACCTTAATCTATTGTAATTATTAACAAATTAAACCCATAAAAAGAAATAAAAATAAAGAAGTGTAGAGCCATAAAAAAATGTCTAATTTATACACAACTATTTAAAATTACCAGCATTGTTCCACAAATCGAGATTGACTATGCTCCCATCCACAACCATATCTGTAGGACCGGCCTTGAGCCAAAGCTTACAAAGCAATGACTTTGAACCTCCAAATTTATGTAAAAATTAAACCCCCAATTTTTAAAAAAAGAAAAAATTATACCTTAATTTTTTTTACATCAAACGGCCAAAACAAACGGCTGTTGCGCAAAAAGCACAAATGTGCGCAAAAACACAATTCAAACAGAAACTGAGTTTGAAAGAGTTGCAGCCTCGCAGGTCGCTCCACTCCACCGTGCGTCGCCGCTCGCCTTGCGTCGTCACTCGCCCGTCGATCGATGTCGTGCACGGTGCTTCAGTTCACTTGCTCTGTTGCTCGCCTCCAACCCTCCTTACTCATATTTGAAACTCACTGTGTGGCTTTCTTGCTACCTTAATCTTAATCTCACTCATTGTAAGTTTTATTCTTTTTTTTTTTTACTTTTTATTATTATATTATTATTTTTATATATAATATAATATATATTTAATAGTTTATTGTTTATATCATTGAATAGTTTTTATATACAATATAATATAATAATTTATGTCGTAGTACTTAGACAATTTTTTAAAATATTTTTTTATTTGTATTTTATAATTATTATAATTTTTTTCTATTTGTTATTTTTTTGATGGGTAGAAATTTGTAATCATGACTCTTACAAAATATATAGCTCTTAAAAAAAATATATGTTTGTTTATCATTTAAATGATATTTTGTTGTCGTTGTTTCAATTTTTTTTGTTCTAATATTATTATTTTTATTTTTTTTATTATTTTAATTGTAAATTAAATATTATTAAATTGTAAAATAACAAAACAAATTTAATTCATTGAAACTCTTTTAATATTTTTTTATTAAAATTATTATTTATAAAAAATTATAAAAACCCAATTTTAATGATATGCTTTGACCCCCAAATTAATCATGGCCATCCTGCACATCTGCACTAAAATTGTCAAAATTGGCACGTAATCCTGTTTCCAATCCAAAAACATTCATAAAATCAATACCCAAGACCTTATTTAATTTCTTTCACAAAATATTAATAAAATTTCAAAAGTTATAGCAAAGATCATTTTCAAAGAATATGCAATGCCATCGTACAATAACCAAACTGATCATTCTCAAATTCAGATTGGAAAAAACTGTATTAACCAAACTTATCATTCTCAAATTCAGATTGGAAAAAACTGTATTTATGACTTCAAACAATGCAATTTGTGCGTATTAATTTAGAATCAAAAAAATTTTGCAAAAAAACCATAAACAAACTTGTTTGAATTTTCGTAACTTTTTGCTGAATAATAACTTTTTACTCTCTTCAAGTTCATTCCTACATCTAAAAAAAATATTAATAAAATTCTATAAAAGAACGCTTCATTCTATAAGTTCACACTTTTAATATACAGTTTATACATTTAAAAAAAATATACAGACAAACAAAACCATATCTATTACATTCCAATCCGAGTCTATCCTTGCTTAAAACCTCTTTCAAATTTTTTTTTTGAAAATTATTCATGCATTTTAATAATTTTTTTGAAACAACAAATTTTTTAGAGAATGAAAACATCAGTAATAGAAAATATTCTAAGTATTAATTTTTTTTTTAAAATGATTAAATTTCTTTTATTTTTTGAATAATTCAACGATTTAACATAATCTATAATAAAAATAAGAAATATAATATACTCAGGTTGTCTTAATCTCAACAAAAAAAACTATAATTCAGTAAAATATATGTAAAAAACAAAATAAATATTAACAATAGTAAAAACCATATATATATATATATATAGTAAAAATTGTATTGCCAAATACCTGTATCTCATTGATAAAATAAAAATTCGGACAACTATCTTCAAACAATAAGCACGTTAAGAAGAAAACAAAAAAAAACAATTATATACATTTTTTAATTCCAAGAAGCAACTAATTTTCTTAATTTATGAAAGGTTGAAATGTGTTCCTTTCTACCATATATATATTTATTTACAGAAAAAACTGAAAGTTTTCTTTCTTAATTAAAAAAACACAAATCTTTTTTTGGGAGGGAAATTTTATTTATTTCTCAAATCTCCTTTGCCAAAAAAATTAGTTTAAAACAGTTTTTTTTCTTAAATAAAAAAAAACTACTATTTTTGTTTGTGGAAGCTTGACTTATTTTTTTGTTTACATTTTTTTGTGTGTGTGGGGGAGATGATATGTTTTTTGAACTCTATTTTTGTATAATTTTTTTGTCTTTAAATATGTAAAAGAATATAAAATAGAAAGAAACCAAAAAAATTTATTTACAGAAATAAATAAATATATTTATTTACTGAAAAAGCAGAAGGTTTTCTTTCTTAATTAAAAAAACACAAATCTTTTTTTTGGAGGGAGAATTTATTTATTTCTCAAATCTCCTTTGCCAAAAAATTAGTTTAAAACAGTTTTTTTAATAAAAAAGAAACTACTATTTTTTGTTTGTGGAAGCGACTTATTTTTTTGTTTACATTTTTTTTTGTGTGTGCGGGGAGATGATATGTTTTTTGATCTCTATTTTTGTATAATTTTTTTTGTCTTTAAATATGTAAAAGAATACAAAATAGAAAGAAACCAAAGAAACCTAAAAAAAAAAGGCAATCAGTGTCAGTAAAAAGAGAATACAAAATAGAAAGACATTCTGAAAATGAATATAAAATAGAAATCCAAAGAAACCCACTTCCACTCTCTCTCTCTCTCTCTCTCTCTCTATCTCTCTCTCTCTCTCTCTCTCTCTCTAAGGCATTCTGACAATGAATATAAAATAGAAAAAAAACCCATTCTGAAAACCAGAACAATGAAACCCATTATGAAAAGCAGAAGAATGAAACCCATTCATACCCACAGATCTGGTGGCGTCGCGGAGATGGGTTGGAGGTTACCGACTGCGGCGAAGGACGGTAGAGAGAGGCGCGGTGCGGCGGCGGCGACGACGATGGGTGGCGAGGACGGCGATGGAAAGTAAGAGGGGGAGAGAGGTGCTGACAGAGAGAAGAGGGAGCGGCAGAGCAGTAGCCGGAAGGCGGAGGAGTTTGAGGGCTGCAGAGATATGGAAGGCGGTGGTGGTTCTGAACAGAGATATGGAGCAGTTGGTATGCTTTGCGAAGGGGGTAAGCTTTGCGTGTTTGTGAAGGAATGAGGCGAGATAAAGGAATAGCGTGCGTTGGATGAAAATTATTGGGATTGAGAAGAAGATGGGCGGGAACTCACAAGTGAGATGTCAAAATTTACACCTTCGGATCCAAAAAAAAAATGCCAATCCTGGCCGTTCAAACATAGTTACTCTCTTATACATTTGGAATTTTTTTTTAAAAACTGACTTAATTTATTATATAAATTGATATAATTTTTTTATTTAATGAATAACTCATCTCATGCTAGGCTAATGACTGAATAGCTACATCCAAAGTACAGCCTATAAGAACCAAGCTATCTAGCACAATTTATGTTCAATAATCAATAGGTACTCTTTTAGGTCTATTAAAAATATAAATTAATTATAAAAAGGTAATGTTAAGATTACAATTATTTTTGCACAATTCAATCACAACACTTAAGTTATATATTATTTTTATTAAAAAATATATATAATTCAACAGTTGTGACTGAATTATGTACAAATAATTGTGTTTTTACCATTACTTATTATAAAAATATTATTAATTATTTATAACTATTACATATATATAAATAAATAAAATTAATTTTAATGATTATTACTTTTAATTAATTTTTGTATTCTACAACTTTTTTTTAAGGAATATTTGGTAAAATTATTACTAATAATTTTTATTTTTTTATTATTAATTTTAATTATAAATTAAATTTTTTTTAAAATATTTATAATTTCATCTACAACTTCTAATTATTTTTTTTTATTTCAGTTATAAAATATAATTTTTATCCTACACTTACAATTTTTATTACAAATTATAATTTATAAAGTACTAATTTTAACAATACTAAACGCTATTAATAGGCATTATAAGATACTAATTAATGATTGTTCCCAGAAAATTTATAGCTAACTATTTTAATCTGTCGTCAATTATTTTTGAAAAGTAAATTATTTATTTTTGATCGAATTTAACTAGCTATTTTTAGATGTTGGAGTATAGAAAAAACATATATTGAGCCTTAAGGGAATTGATGATGCAAGGGACTGGTGTGCTATTGTTGGTCTAGGTATCTTATATTTTATTGGATTCATATTTGTTATATTATTTGGTTTATATATAATTGGCCAATTGAGTTAGGATAAAATTAAAAATTTATTAAAAAAATTTTTGTGTATAAAATTTATAATAATATAAATTTTTAAAATTTTTACGTGTACCTATAAATAGAACACTAGTAAAAATTTTATTATTAAAATATATAAAAAGGCCAAATTACATAAATTTTCGGTGTTGATTATGTTTTAATTTTTTGTGTGATTTTTTTATTTTTCTTTTGCGTTTAAAAATTGATATTCAAATCCCAACAACAATTGAGCAGAGTGAAGGAGATAAAAAAAATTGATTATACCTACTTTTTAGCTAAAAAACTTAAGATATGTTGTTTGGCTAAAAAAAATTAAAAAATCTAAGCAAAACACTATTTTATATTATACTCTATTCAAACTTATACTTTATTTCAAAAATTGATAGTAAATTAGTTATGCTTTAACTAATTTACTATCAATGTTAATAATATATAATTATTATAATCATATATATAGAAAGCAATATTATTCAATTTAAATAAAAAATAAAATAATAAACTTTTATTTAATCAATTATTTTAAAAAATTGCTTAAAATTAATTTACCAAACAAATTACTTTAAATTTAATTTAATTTTTTTAGTTAAAAATAAAAAATAAAAAAAAATCTATAAGCTAGTTGTCAATCAACTCTTAATCTACGATGCGGAGGGAGACGGCCAAAAAATTGATGGCCAAAAAATTGCCACGTATCAAACGTCGTGGAAGTCGGTGTAATTTATCTATTAAAATAAATAATAAATATGTATATATATGCCTATATATATATATATATATATATATATATATACATGTAGGCACGTAAACTTTAGTGGGCCACAAATTGCCACGTACCGCTAGATGTGGAAATATATCATAATTCTCGACAAATCAAATATTATTATGTATTAAAGGATTCCAAATTAATTATATTCATAATCTAATTACATGACACTACGTGTAAAATAATGTAGTATTTAGCATGATAATTCTTTGATTAATTAAATTAAGTCACTCAGCATGTGAAACTTACATGATAGAAAATTATTTTTTATAAATTAAATTAAAGTTTATAATTATATTTTTAAAATAAATAAGAGAGATAATTATATGGTACTAAATAGTTATTTCTTAAAAATAAAAAAAGAGTAATAATTATTTACGTAGATAAATAAATAAAATAGAGATAATTATCAAAGATTTGAGTTATCGGCATAACTCATTTACCATATTCTCCTATAAATAAAGTCCGCTCCATCAAAGTGAAAAATAAATTTTAGATCTTGCACTTGAAAATATTGAGGGCCCGTTTAGTAACATTTATAATTTTTTATTTTTTATTTATAAAAAATATATATTTATTTATTTATTTTTATTAAAAAAATAAAAAAAAAACATGTTTGTTAACATAAATATTTAAAAAATAGTAGTTAGAGGTTATAAATGAATCCAATCAAACTTTGTTTACAAAATAAGTGAAAACACATTTTTTCTGTTTCTTAAAATTTTGTAAATTTTGAAAACTGTTTACAATTTTTTAAAAATAAAAATAATTATCAAATATGTTTTCGTTTACCGTTTACAAAAAATTTAAAAACAAAAATAGAAAACAAAAAATATAAACGTTACCAAACGGCACCTTAACAATTGAAAGAATTTTGCAAATAAAAGTTTCAAATGTCATGAATATATTTCTTGCTCAAATTTCATCATTGTGCGAAACTCAAAAGGTATTTTGCTATTTGATTTGGTATCACAATGCCGAGCTCTTGAATAAATATTTGAAGAGAAGAATTAGATAGTTTATTTATTTGATTGTGAAATTCTATCATATGTTGTAATTCATCTTCAAAATTTATAAAATATAATTTATTCTTATAATTTTTTGTCGTAATTTACTAAATTTTGAACACGAAAATTATTATTTACAAATTTTTGGCATGCTGAATAGGACATTTATTTAGTGTAATTTATCCTTTATATTTTTTATTGACACAATTTCTAATAAAGGAAAGCGATATATTTTTCATGTCTTGTTAGTGCATTAATAACTCATTAAGATTTTCTATTTAAGCAAACCAAATTATTAATTTCTTAATTTTTTTAGAATATTTTTAGATAGATCCTATTATCAGTTGATATTTTAGAATTAGTCGTGTCTAACTTTTTTTTAATAAATTTAGTCCTACGATATTAATGTTTATCGAAAATACCCATAAATTAAATCTTTAAAAAATTTCATTGACTAAATCCCTTCCTAAATGGGATTAAAAAATTCTACCCAAATTTTTTTTAAAAATTTCGCACCGTAACTACCACAACTCTAACTCTGTCGTCGACTTTATCTTTCGTCGTTGTCATCGCTGTTGTTGCCGCCGACTCTATCTTCTCTTGTGCCAACGTCGACCACTTTTTCTAGCAATCTCATTTACTTTCTTTGGCGCTGATCTTTTCATTTCATAAATGTGATAAATTTTTTTTATTCTATTAAACTCATAAATTTATTAATTTAAAATTCAAAAAATATTTTTCTTTCTATTAAACTGAGAAATTTTTCTAAAGAAATTTTTTTAAAAAAATTAAAGTGATAAATTTATCAGGTAAATTAGAGTGATAAATTTATCAAGGGATAATTACATTTATCTCCCCTAAGATTTAAGCTTATTACAGGGATCTCACATGCGGTCTCTAAAATTACACTAACCTCCCATGAGATTTAATTTTTAATATCAATTACACCAAACTGTTAAAATTTTTATTGAAATTTAACGAAAATCGCATATCTCACCCCAAAACTACCATTTTTACCCCAAAATCACTCTTCAAACCACCTCCCTCCCCCCCCCTAAGACTACCATTCCCACTCCAAAATTACCCTTCAAATTATATTTTTTTTCACAAAATCACCATTCCCACCCCAAATTTCAATGGAATGGTGATTTTGGAAAGGGTGGTTTTGGGAATTGTGGTTTTGGGATAGAAAAAATGATTTTGGGGGAAAATATGATTTGAATGGCGATTTTAGGATGGAAATGGTGATTTTGGGGGTGAGATGGGTCGATTTTTGTTAAATTTTCACAAAAATTTTAACAATTTGGTACAATTGATGTTAAAAATTAAATTTCATGGGATGTTAGTGTAATTTCAAAAACCACATGGGAGATCCCTATAATAAGCTTAAATCTCATGGGAGGTAAATGTAATTATCCAATTTATCAATTAAAGTGATAAATTTTTCATGGCAATGGAGACGCTTGTGATGAAAGAATGATAAATTTATCAATTAAAGTAATAATAAAATAAAGTTATAAATTTTTTATAGTAATCGCGACGTCAGTGATGAAGGAGTCAAAATCTTGAGGGAAGAGCGACATCGGCAAAAAAGTCTAGATTCGAAATAGGAATGAGCGACGACGACAGAGAAGTCCAAATTTAGAGGAGGAATGAGCGGCAGCGACGAGATCTTGAGTTGGTGGCGGTGGCGGAGGATGACAGATCTAGTGGTAGCAACAAGAAATTATGTTGGTGACGACGAAGTAGTGTTCGTATTTGTGTGGCGTTCATATTAGCGAATGAGCGGCAACAACGATGGAGGACGATGAAGGAGAAGAAGTGGTCGGTGGTCGGATGAAGGGAGAGAAGGGGCAACGGCGATGATAGCGGCTAGGGGCGGTAGCACGAGAAATAAAGAGAGCTGGTGTCATTGGGGTTTCATGGTGGTTTTTCATTTTAAATTTGCTGGTTTCCACCTTGATTTGTGAAATTTCATAGTAATCATTAACAACTATAAGGATAAAAATTTTCATGTTGGGCAAGTTCAAAATTTAAATTTCAAAATTCATATGCCAGAGCCTTAATAATTGTAAATTCAGTAAATGTGATAAAATGAAAAGTAATCTCTTAAATAAGGCGCAAATTCAAAATTCAAAATTTCCATGCTAGAATTTTGTCATTCATAATTGTAAATTCAGCAATTGTAATAAAAACAAATAAAATCTCTTAAGTAGGAGCTAATCACTTATAAAAAAAATATATTCTGATTTATGATGCACTAAAATTAGTAACAAAACTTTGGTATGATTAAAACTCTTATAAAGCCCTAAAAAGTGACAAATCTTAAAATTTCTCTAATTTTAACGGTTGCCAGATCTGAAAATTGCAACGGAACGTCATGTTATTATGTTGACAAATGTTTTATCATTTATGAAGAACGGAAATATTTTTACTCAATTCTTAATAAAAATTAAAAAAATATAAACATTACAAAAGGAGGAGGTTTAAAAGTGCACTAATCACGAGTTAGAAATTACAAATGTCATCCATGGAGAAAAGCCATATAAATAAATAAATAAAAAACAGGAAATTTAAAATTACTATTTCTAAAGTCAATTTTATATATGGCTAATCACATTTTTATGACGTTCCCTAAAATTCCAAAAAAAAAAGTGAAAAATTTTCTTTTATTATCAAGTAGACTTTTATGTCTTTTAGCAATGGAAAAAAAAAAACACGAAGGAAGATCAATTTGTTCTTTTTTTCCTTTTTTTTCCTTATGCAATTGGGCCCATTTGCTAACTTTGGACCCTCAAGCCAAGCCCAAGAACTGTTCTAAGAACTGGAACTTTGATCAAATTCTGAAGAATTTAGTTGCAATAAATTTTGAGTTCCAAAATTGCTCTGAAAATTGATAATTAAAATTTTAATCTTTCGGGGATTGCTGGGCTGATTGATATGGGCTTATACAGAGCCCATTGGCCCTGTTGGGTTACTCGTCGAGAATATCGCTTATTTTTATTTATTTATTTATTTTTTTTATTTTTTAACTATAATTTTTTATTTTTTTAAATTGTCTCGATGAGATGAATTCAAAAAATAAAAAATATTGATGAAAAAATAAAAAAATTCATTAAAGACAAAAATAGCAACACAATTTGATTCATTGTCTATTTTGGCTTATTCTAAACTTTTTGTTTTTTTTTTATATATTTTGATCAAATTTTTTTAGTTTTTTAACTTATCTCAATGAGATGAGTTGACGAGTATAATAGTTTGATTAAATAATTAAAAAAAATTATTAAAAATAAAATTAAATAAAATTAAATAAACAAATAAGTAATTATTCCAAATAATGCCATTTATATT
>JAOTRH010180313.1:0-12029 GCA_034768845.1 Heliamphora exappendiculata | reverse complement strand
AATAAATTAATAAATTAAATTTTATGTTATTTATTTTAATATTTTAATATTTTTTATTATTTTTTAAAATTTTTAAAATTACTCTTTAATTCAATTTTTTTAATCCATCACTTTTCTCTCATTAATTATTTTTTATTTGACGAATTAATAGTTCAGATTAATCTGTCCAGACTGTTAATACAAAAATTTAACAAATATAATATTAAATTATTCTCTAAACTAATAATTTTGACATACTATTAATCTCCTAAAATAAACATGCGTTACACTTGTAGGGTTAGAAGTCTATGGGTTTGAATATATGTTCATAAATGTGAAATGGGCACAAATTATTGGAGGAATATAAAGATTCGTACGGACTTTTCCAATACATTTATTATACTAGCTGTCAAATTAGTTAGAAAAAATAAACTAGTAGAATATATGGCCTTTTATTAATAATTTTTGTTTTTTTATTTTTTTAGCTAAAAATTGTTAAAAAGTAAACATATTCTGTTTAACAAAAAGAAAAAAAAATAAAAAGTTAAAAAATTAAAAAATTAAATTAAAATACTAATTTTATAATACTTAATATAAATTTTTACTACATTTTAAAAGATAATAATATCTCTCATTAATAACATATTTATTATCATCACCAACTAAATATAATTGTTAATTATTTAATTTGAACAAAAAATAAAAATAAAAAGCTAATTTTTTATTAAATTAATCAATTTTTAAAAATTTAACTTAAAAATTAATTTACCAAACATACTATTTTAATTGAACCTAATTTAGTTTCTTTGGGCTAAAATACAAAAAAAAAATTAATTAACTTTCAATCTAGTTGCCTTTTGGGGCTCTAAATCAAACAAACAAGTTCTTTAGATAAAAATGTGAATTTAAGTTACGATGGGCAGTAAGAAAAAATCACGACTTGACAATTAATTTTTTTGTAATTTTATGCTAAAAGTCATTAAATTAATCTTATGCCAGTTAACTAGCATAGCCTCAAGTGCTCTGTAAATATAATAAGATTAGAAGTGTCATGCTAACCATGGCAGTGGATATGCATCACCACCAAAAAAAAATTAACAAAATAAAACAAAACAAAAAAAAGAAGAAATTACACTTACATATCTGTATTTTATGATAATAACACTAACACCTCTTCTATTCTTTAAAATATCACGTACACTCCTTGCATTTTTATTTTTGTAACACTTAGACCCAAACAGTTAACTTTTGTTAACTTTTGACGGAAACACTGTTCAAAACAGTATTTTTTTTTTTATTTTTTGTTTAATTACATAATATTGTTTTAAAAATTTTAATTAAAAAATAAAAAATTACTAAATACAAAAATAAGTAACATAAAATTTAATTTATTAATTTATTTTTATTTTTAAGTTTTTTATTTTGATAAAAAAAATTAATTTTATGTAACTAATTAATTTTTTCAAATAATAAAGGAGATGTTAGTGTTATTTCCCTAAAATGCATGGGGTGTGAAAGTGTAATTTACTCAAAAAAAACAAAAAACAAAAAAAAACCATCAAACATCAAAATCGTTGCCAATTTGTTGTTGATAGTCCGTCTGTGAAGATGTTTCCCAACTATGTTACGTTTGTCGCGGCCGGAATGGAGTGGCTTACCCAATGAATTATTCATCGCAAATAGGTAATTTTGCCGATATTTCAAAGTCGTCGCAAATGAATACTTTTCCCGACAGAGTAATTCGTTGCTAAATGGTCGCCAAAAGTACCATAAACAAAATTGTAGCGACAAATTCTGTATTCGTCACTGTAGGTAAATATGAAAAAATCCTTTCATTTAAAACAAAGGGAGATTCTTTCTGCAACAAATTAATATTCGTCACTATAGGTAAACATAAAATAATCTTTTAATTAAAAACACTCTTTAAATTTAATATCGATATACTTTTAGAGATGAATCCTATTATTTTTATAAATATCAAGATATATTTTGCTCATATATTTATATATTTTTTATCAATTATTTATTACCTATTGAACAGTAATTAGCATAATTTATATAATAATATAAATATAAATGTAAAAACAAATTGAGAAAATAAAAATATATGGGTGGAGTGCAGATGGCAGTGGCATGGATAATCGGGGTAGTTGTGCAGCAAGTCCTCAACGGCACGTAACGATTACGAACCACGTGGCATAAAATATTCTTATTTTTCACTGGACCCCAACCTCACCAACTCAAACTATCAAATAAAGCAAACAAACCTGTTACGAAAGATTATTAGATTAATGTGCACATTTGTCATTAAGATTAGGATGGATTCAATATTATGGTTTGGAATATAGGCCCTGTTTGGGACATTTGTTTATTTATTTATTTTATTTTATGTATTTTTATTTGTAGTGAAATTTTTTTTATTATTTAGTTAATCTATTGTATTTTTTTAACTCCCTTCATCGAGAGCTAGAAAAGTAAATTTTTTAATCAAAATATAAAAAATTTTAAAAAATAAAGTAAGTCAATAATCTAAATTTTATGTTGCTTACTTTCGTCTTTAGTAAATATAAAAATCATCTTTTGATCAATTTTTTTTACTTTTTTGATTTATCTTATTGAGACGATTCAAAAAAATAAAAAAATTTAATCAAAAGATAAAAATCTCACAAAAAACAAAAATATGCCAAATTTTCAAAATTTAGCCCAAACGGGGCCATATTCTTTATTTTCTCTATTCTTTTTTAATTTGTAATTTATATTACATTTTTAAAGAGATTTGATGTGATATTTGCTATATGTGCCACTTTTCATTTCTCTCCTCCCTCTATTTTCATTTAAAATTCTTTTATTGTTGTTTTCATTTAATTCTAACTTTTTTTTGAGGATGTCTTTTTCAAATTCAATTTTGTCTTTATCTCTCACCGAGAATATATTTTTAATATATCTATATAACAAGATAGAACAATTTAATGTGATATTTGTATAAATGTCAAAAAATTCAACACTTGAAATGAGACAATCTTAATATTTATTTTATCCTCTCTTCTTTCTAATGTTTTCTTGTGTAAAAAGCTAAAAATAAATATTCATCGATATTACTTCTTTTTTTTTCTTTGTACAATTTTTTTTCCTGATTTATACGATACGAAATCAAAAATATATATCTTGCTCTAATCACCAATCACGGTTTCGAATTGTCCACCGTCGGCTCTAATACCACTTGTTGGAATTTAAATACCAATTTTTGAATACGAACAGAAGTAAAAATTATTGCATATACAAAAAAAAATACGCAACAATATACGTGGCTCGGCACAACATGCCTACATATGCGGGTAAAAGAAACAATCAACTATAATTATAGAATATACAAACCCGAGATCAAAAATATCTCAAAAATCCAACACCCACAACCCGAGTCCTGAAACAAACTCTGTTTTCCGCTCTAAAGTTATTTCCGTGTTTTCGATATTTTTTCATCTCTCTTTACATTTCTACTCCCTTGATTTACTCTCCACACAAATAAGTAGAATTATAGAGTCTTATTTATAGGTAAACTCTAAAATCTTAACCCCATATAATTACAAACTCTGCATGTATTAGACACTTTATGAATTCATGACTTTAGTCCAGTCCAAATACATATAAATAAAATTCTAATTATACGAATCCACAGAATATATGACATACACCTAACAAATTCGAGGTCCAAATGTTAATGCGAGGATATGTGCTATTTCATTTCTCTTTCTTCTAGTATGCGAGCAAAAAGCAGTAGTAAATTAGAGCAATAGATTATGCCCTTCCTCAATAATGTCGTCGATGGTGGAGAGAGTCTCCTCTCTAGAGTTAAGGGCTGAGATCACCACTATAGAGTTTTCCTCAAAGCGTATCCTCGCAAACTCTCTTTTTTGGCAAATTGTAGAGCATATGTAGCCGCCACCGTCTCAACGTGATAGAATCAATGATTTCTTATCGTTGTTATTATTTCTGTAAATTTTACAATATTCCCTTTCGGTTAGTGACAAAATCAAAAAATATCTAATATATTCATTCATTCAAATTTATTATTGTTTTGCAGTTGCAAATCTCAATCATGAGCTAACTTTCAGTCCAATTTCCAATGTCACTTAGGGTTCGTTTGGTTATTTACAGATAAATTAACGAATATAAAATATTTTTAAAATATAAGTACCTATAAAATACGAAGAATATAACTTTAAATATGTATTACTTAGAATTATAATATATCTTGCCTGTTGATAAGTAAATATGGGTGGATATTATATATAAATTCTCAAAACTCCAAAATTAGTCAATAATTTTTAATGATTATTTAGTTTTCGCGCAGTCAAGTCAATCATCAAGTATTTAAACTTTCAACGATTTGTTCGTATTCGTGAAGTCGCTTAAGATGATTCTTAAGTGTTGAAGTCTAGTGGAGAATTCCATCAGCATTGAAGTTCGGTGGTGGGTTCCAGCAGCAGTCAAATATAGAAGTTGGTGTACGTAAATTTAGTAAAAGTAGGCTTTCAAACATTTGCTATGAATTCAACATCGGTTTGTAAGATTCTTTTGTAACTAATGATTTTATAGTGTTTAATTTTTTAGACCCGAAGTGGTCTTGTGATTTTTACCTAGCTTGAAATCTTCTACGTTAAAATTGCCGTCTCGCATGTGATTATAATTGCTTTACTTTTTTGGTTAGTTTATTTTGCAACTTTTGACTTCGTTAAGAAATTTAATTAGTACAAATCAATCGATAAATAAAAATTTTCAAAAACAAAACCAAATAAGCAATTATCCCAAACAGGTGTGTGGGCTATCCTTCTATACATTATGGCTATAAGCAAGCAAATATAGCTCTTTTTAAAATTCTTAAAAATCTGTACGTTATATGTAAAATAATTATACACACGCATGTGTGGTATCCTTCTAATATCTTAAAATACAAAAAAAAAATATAGCTCTTTTTAGAATAATTATTTATTTATTTATTTTATTTTACAAAATTAAATAAGTAAATAAGCAATTAATTTTAAAGTTAAATTTAAAACTCTAAAATATCTATACAATAAATTCAGACAAAAATAAACAAAATCAAATATCTAAAATATCTATACATTAAATATCTAAATAAAAATAAACAAAATCAAATAAAAAAAATAAGCAAATAACTAAATAAGCAATTAAGTTTAAAGTTAAATTTAAAATTCTAAAATATTTATACGTTAATTGTAAAATAATTATACACACGTGTTTGTGCTATATATCCTTCTAATACCTAAAATACAATAAAAAATGACTCTCTTTGGAATAATTATTTATTTATTTTTAATTAATTTTTTAATTTTAGTGATTTTTTTTTATTTTTTAAATAAACTATTGTAATTTTTGGACTCCTCTATAAACCAAAAAATTAAGATTTTTTGATAAATAATATTTTTAAAAATGAGAAAAACAAAAATATATATGCCAAATTATATATTATTTATTTTTGTCTTTAGTAAATTATTTTTTTAATATTTTTTTTACTTTTTTAGTTTATCTCATCGATATAATTCGAAAAATTAAAAATTTTAATTAAAAGATGATAAACATAAAAGGACAAAAAATAAAAAAAACAAAATTCTCACAATTTAACCCAAACATTACCTATGAATTTTCTCCCATTTTGTATCTAATGTATTTTTTAATATCAAGAATCCATCATAGAGTATACGGTAAATGTCTAATAAAAGTATTGTAATACACGTAATTAACTCTTGATTTATAGGGTAATTTTTTTAGTTTTTCTTATTTATACATTTAAAAATAATAATATCTCTCTCTACCTGATGACTAAATTTCTTATTTTAATAAAATATATATTTTATTTAGTTAACTTAAAAGGTATAAAAAAACCCATAAAATCTGACTTTTAGACCAAGGTGTTGTGTGTTTTATTGACAAATAAAAGAAAATTGTTGTGCGCGCGTGTGGGAGAAGCAAGGGCGGTCGGTTTCTGGGCATTCACACGTACCGCGTGACATAAACATGCCCTTTGTCTTTTTGCTTTCAGATTTCCCGCCACTAAAACCATTTACTTTTGACTTTGCAGCGGTTGCGTCCCGCCCTCACATGCAAAATTCTTCTCCCTCTTTCTTTACTTTCTCTCACACTTTTTTTCTCTTCCCCAATATTTTTTTTTAAATCAAAAGAAAATTTTGTTTTTAATAGGTTTTTTTTTTTTTTTTTTAAAAAAATTATGTTATTAAAATAATATTTTTAGAGTAATTTTTTTTATTATTAAAATATTTAATATATTTTTATTTTTTACTTCTAACCCCTATTTAACATATCTTATTGAATATTGTTCATGTTTAACATATCTAAAAAGCTGGCTTATTTTGCAAAAATGTCACATTTTAAGCTGTTATACTTGTCTATTTAAAAAGTTATTAATTTTTTTAAAGAAAATTTTAGGTACAAATTTTAAAAAATAAGTTTTAACACACAAGATTTATAGACAAAAATTTTATTGCGCAAGGTTTAACTGCATGATTTTTCTCAAAAATATTCAGTAAACAAATAAATTAGTCTATTTTGCATAATAAACAGATAAATATCAACACAGATAATACAAATAGATAAATTTATTTGTATTCTTTACACATGTTTTTAATAAAAGACAGATAAATTTATCTATGTTCTTTATATAGTTTTGAAAATGTATAAATAAATTTATCTGTATTTTTTTTATATGTGCTTATAGTAAGACAGATAAATTTATCTGTAATCTTTATATGTGCTTATAATAAGATAGATAAATTTATTTGTATAGATGGTATTTTTATCCAAAAAAATTATATACGCATCAATAGAGAACCTTGTGCGTTAAAACGTTTATAAAAATAAACTTTACTCGTTAAGAAATATTATGTTTGATAAAAATAATAAACAGTCTATAAATTAGATTGTTCACAATTTTCTTTTTATTTTTTTATTTTTCTTCTAGAAAAAACCATGTATACATTAAATACTCTAATTATTTTGGAGTAAAATGACAATAATACTTTCAGTTAAAAAATTAACTTTTCTCATTAAAATAAAAAAAATATGCCAATATCTCATATACTATAATTTAATAACAAAGCGTAAGAGATATTAGATATTTTAATTAAAAAAAAGTAAAGAAAAAAATTACTATAAGAAATTATTTTAAATAATTTAATTTTTTATTTATTTTTAAAAAAATAAATATATTAAAAATGGCACTTTTTAAACATCTCATCAAGATCTTGCGTAATAGTATTTAAAATAATGCATGACACGACTTGTAAATGACTTTTTAGTTGAAGGTAAACATTTCATTTCAAAAAAATAGTTAATGTTTGGAAAGTGAATAATTTTTTTTAAAAAAAAAATACTAGTAAACTTTTTAGAGATTTTAAACCGTTTATATTTTAAAAATTATTTTTTAACAATTAAAAATGCCAAACTAGGGCTTCATTTTTTTCATCCCTTCATAATTGACTTCGTAATAAAAAAAAAAACTAAATCTTAAATCTTTTCTTTTTCTTTTTTCTTTTTTAACAATTGCAAAGAGGTATTGCACTTCTTACAGCCTTTAGACCATATATGGATAATTGGATGACTGACTTGTTGGATTTCTCTGTCATAATGAATCCAAAAATTAATTAATCTTAATAAAAAAAAATATAAAAATTAGATAAGATGACAAAACGAGTTAAATAGGCATTTTTATTAATTTTTTTCAACTTTAATACGATCATTTATACTTTTTAAATTATTTTCAACACAAAAAAACTCAAAAAAAGTAAAAAATTTAATAAAACAAAAGAAAATAACTCCCAAAAAACCATACTTGACTTTTATAGCCCGAACGACTCCGCTTGGACTAGCTAATGCCTAATTGCCTACGCTCCTCGGCCTGCTATTCTTTGAAAAATCTCTTCAAACTTGCTTATTAAACTTAAGGAAAACAAAATCAGAAAACGAGTCAAACTTACTCAAATCTTCTTTTGTCTATTCAAAGAAATATTTATTACCCATATAAATTAAAGAAGTGCAAATGCGTCCTTTTCAAAAATAACGAAAAAAAAAACTGTCTATGTTTGGATAACTTGCTTATTTAGTTTATAAATAGTTAAATAAGTAATTTTGTTTAATTTGTCAAATAAATAAAATTTAAGTCAGTAAACAAATAATTTAATAAGCTCATAAGCTAAATAAATAACATTTAAGCTAGATTTAAGCTAAACATTGTTGTTTATTCAAATAAATAAATAAAAATAAGTCAAATAAGTAAAAATAAATAAATATGTAAATAAGCCACTTAAAAGTCAAGGTTGTCAAACCATGCTGCTTATTTTTATTTTTGCTTATTTCACAATAAGTAAGTTACTCAAACGGAGCCTTTGTCTCAAATAATTTAAATTTTTAAAAAGTTACTACAAAAAGCATTAATAAATTCATAAGTTATAACTCTAAAAGGGAGATGAATTTTCATTTTTAAGTTGCTCAAGATATACAACGATGGTTGATGTCGACCATAATTTGATAGTATTATTCATGTAATGCTTCATTTAATGATGTTATAGAGAATACGAGTAATTATTTGATATTTTTTTGAGTATTACGTGATAATTTCACGTGCCATTTTAATTTCACCTAATATGGTGACAACAAGATATACAAGATGATGACCATAATTTGAAAGTATTATTCATGTGATGCTTTATTTAATGATGTTATAGAGAATACGAGTAATTATTCGATGTTTTTAGAGTATTACGTGATAATTTTACGTGGCATTTTAATTTCACCCAATATAGTAACAACAAATTTTATAGTTGAAAGATGATAATTCATTTTTATTGGATGATTAGTAAACAAAGAGTAACTCATATTGTGTAGATTATAATTATTTATTTGTCAAAAATATCACGTAACATCACTTATATGATATTTTAAAAATACTTAATAATTTGTCAAAAAATTGGTATTAAAATTAAATAAAATAATATTAATTTATTTTTATTAAATAAGAGAGATATAAGGATGAACCATTCTGTATGCTAGATAATATTTTGAGAGTTTCTTATAATTTGACTAAATATCTTACAATTAGCATAAAATTGACAGGTTGGCAAAGCCTTGCCATTGAGGACTGCGACAAACAAACAATAGGAGAGGAATCCGTGGCCTTTGACTAATCTGATCAGATGCGGTTCCTTCTCTCTCTCTCTCTCTCTCTCTCTCTCTCTCTATATATATATATATATATATATGTATATGTATCTATACACAATACAAAGACTCTGCTTGGGCGAAATTTTAATTTTTTTATTTATTTTTTGTTTTTTGATTTTTATTAAATTTTTGTTAAATTATTTAAAATTTATTTTTTTTATTTTTAAATTATAGCACTTAAGATATTAAAAAATATATTTTTTAATTTTTGTAAAAAAAGTTAAAATTTTTAATTAAAAATATTATAATTATTTTACTATAAAAAAAGTTAGTAGGAGAAAAGGAGTAGTGAGATGAGATCCTTCACTCAAAACTTATGTTTTATCACTTCAAGATGAGCCTTAATTATTTAGAATATATATATATATTTTTAGAAAGAGTAAAAAAAAATAGTAGTCTTTTTTTTAATTTTTAAAAAAAAGAGTAAAAAAAATTTAGTAGTCTTTTAGAGATATAAAATAGTACAATTTTAAAGCTGACTTTTTGTTAAAAAATAATAAATTTTAAGAGAACCCAAATAAGACAAACTTGTTTTCGTATTGATATCAAAGTTTGTAAATTTTTTTAAACTCAACTCGATCAAATGAGTTGATAAATATAATAGTTTAAATAAATAATAATTATTTTTATTAAAAATAAAAATAAGTTAAATAAAATAAAAAAATAATTATTTTAAATTATAATAAAATAAATACAATTAAATCTTGAGCGTCGTCAATGTGGGTGTGAAAATCCGATATACAGTGCGTACTGTGTACAGCGTGAGCGTGGCATGGCACGAAAGATACCCGACCAGGCAGGATCCAGGACGGCAACTGTTGGATGGGTATATATTCTTTTTTCAAATTCGAAATTTCAATGTCCTTGAATTTGGGCCTCTATTAAAGTCAAACCTGTTGTTTTTTGCCCTTTTCTGAAGGCTACCCATGGCCCAACATATAGCCCATGTTTAATGACCAAAATGCCCATCCTTCCCGCCTTTATAACCAAATTAACTGTCAGTGCTCACTTATATTGCGCGTAGATTATAAAATTGTAAAATGTTAAAGGTGCGTGTTTCGTAATGTTTATGGTTTTTTTTTATTTAATTTTTTGTAAATTATAAATGAAAATATGTTTAATAATTATTTTTATTTTTAAAAAATTATAAATAATTTTTAAAATTTACAAAATTTTAAGAAACAGAAAAAATGTATTTTTACTTATTTTGTAAATAAATTTTGATTAGATTCATTCGTAACCTTTAACTATCATTTTTCAAACATTTATATTATCAAATATTTTTTTATTTCTATTTTTTTTATAAACATAAATAAAAAATAAAAAACTGTAAACGTTACCAAATGGGCTCTAAGAATTTGTAATTTATTTTTTGAACTGTTTTAAAAGAGAATATATATGATGAAAATATCAAATTTTTTAAACTAAAATATCACAAATTTTTTTACCAATTTGGATTTTTTTTATATTATAATGGTATAGATTAAATAAGTACTCTCATATTTTCTTTTCATCTTTTTTTTTCTTATTTAAAAAAAATGAATTCAATCACATAATTTAGATTTTGCGTCAATTGCGTCAATCAGGGTAATGTCGCTCTCTTGACAACTATTCTCCGAATTCGTAACAATGAAATGCTATACGTTATTGAAACGAGAATCAAAATGGAAAAAAGTATAATATATACAAGCATAAACTTTTAAAATAAATTAAACTTTATACATTTAAATTTTTATTTTTCACGCTCTATTACTTTGTTAGTGACTATGCAAAAACTTTTTAACTAAAGTGGGCATATATAATACTTGTATATTGTATTATTTTATAAATGCTTGGATAGCTGGATTCGAAGTCTCGCATTCTTAAATCATGTAAAATTCTAGCACTTCTAAAGTGAAGTGAATAAAAAAATTATAATACTTAATTAATATGCATTGGCCCCTTAAAACATAATGTATATGCAATATACAACTGACTGTGCTATATAAAAATTAGAATTAATTAACAATTAGTCATATTTTTAAGAGTGATAAAAGAATTAGTCCTACTACTATTTTTTTTTAAATTTTAGTCTAATTTTTAAATATTTTATTTATTATAAGACAAATAAGCATATCTTCTCACGTTGATTTCAAAAATCTTTCTTCTTTCCTCTATTATTTGCAACAAACTCTAGCCACCGCCTTCTCCTCGTTATCGCTGCATTCTCCTCGTTCTCTTTTCCGTCAGCCCTCTTCTGCCGCCCCTCTCTCGATCCTCCTCCTCCTAACCGTCATCGCCTCCTTCTCATCCTCCTCCATCTAGATCTGAACCACTGGCGACGCCAACACTCTTCCTTCGATATGCTTTAATAGATCTCATCGTTGTCGTTCCTCTCTTTATCTGATTTGTTTTAGATCTCGCCGTTGCTCCTCCTTCTTGCCGGCACTAACCATTAGATCTAGACCCTCCGATTCTCGTCACTGTAGCCGCTTCTCACTGCCGCGGCTCCTCCTTTTAGATCTGGACGACCGACTCAAATCTCGTCTTCATCGCCACTCCTCACATCGCCGACCACCAAATCTAGATCGTCAACTTCATATCTAGCCTTCGCCGCCGCTCATCCCCTCCTCGTTGCTTGTTAATCAGTTAAATTTCCCGGACTTTAGATATTACGACAAGAATTAAAAAATGCTATGAGAAATTTATGTTGGAATCTGTGAATTTCATTGGCCATGTAAATCCAGATTTCAATAACTGGATCAATTACAATTGGATTGGCCATTCAATTGCAATTGAAGCCTGGAAACCAAAGC
>JAOTRH010180302.1:0-12029 GCA_034768845.1 Heliamphora exappendiculata | reverse complement strand
AAGCAATTCCCAACAGAACCCAACTGTTTCTTCTTCCTCAATCGGGGTGCTAAACTTCTGACCTTTCCCGGCAGCAGCAAATATCAGAGACCGCCCGAGGTTTAGCAACGACTCATCAGGTAGTTTTGAACTATTGCTGAAGATGGCACCAACTTGGCATTGCTGAATGACTTTCAGATTCTGCTCGAATTCGCTCACACCGAGATTCAGATTCTCTTCCACACTCTCCATTGACAGGAAATGTGACAACCGACCTATCAAGCCTGAGCTCGCTTGGTGACCGTGTCCAAGCTTCAAGCCGTGACCCGGTAAGAGCACGCCCGACTCTGATCTCGATTGTGCTTCTTCGAGGTCAGACAACGATGATCCAAACACGTCATTACTGGGTTCAACTATGGATTGGGGAAGTAGCTTGAGCCTTTTGAGTTTCAACAAGCAGTCCACAATGCTCCTCCACCCTCCCCGGATGGATTCCCCAAAACTGTTGGCAATGGTGAAAACTGCTAGAGTCGCCATTCTCGGCTTCATGTCATGGCTGAAAGCATAAAGGGTTTCTTCTGCCGAAGCATAAGGATTCAAAAGGGTAGTGAATTTGCAAAATGAGGCAATGAGCTCATCAAGAATGTCTTCCAATCCATACTGAGCAATCCTTGCTACTGAGAACAACCCTTCAATACACTCGTGGAGAACTTCTTCTTCATTGGTTTGTTCAAAGATAGCCGAAAGTGTTGAAACCGAAGGACCGGCAATGGTGGCAAACATATCCCTCCCAAGCCGACGATCAAATTCACACAATACGAAAGGATGGACGCGTTTTGCCCGTTTCATCAGCTCGATCCATCGGCTCGGGTTCATATCCATCGGCAGACCAGATTGGCTGAAGATTGTGATGGCATTTGTTGAAATGGATTGGAAAAGCTCCGACAGGTACTCCCTGGGAAGATCTTTTCCGTCGTTGATCGCCCTGTTGTTCCTGATGAACTCCTCCTCCGTCATCTTCTTCTTCACCTGCGGATTGTGCTGATCGGTGTTGAGCATGATGAGGGAGTAGCATAGGATCAACACCGCGTCCTTGTTTGCAAAAACTTCCGAGGATTGTTGATCGTAAAACCTCTCAGAAAAAGGTTCCAAAATCCTCTGAATTTTCTGGGATTCTCCTGGTAACCGAAAAGTCTCAAGAAAAGTCCGAAGACAGGTGTCAATAATCATCCCAGAGAACTCGAAGGTCTTTGTGAATTCTCCAAGAACTCGAATGTTGAACTCGTCCGGGTCCCCGAGATAATCTCCGATCGCCGTCTTGTCAAGTCGGGGAGTGTGCCGGAAGAACATAGCAAAGGCCTTCGGATCAGGAGGGTTGGGGACCAAGTTAGAGATCTTTAAGTACTCCAACCCTTTCTTCTCATCTCGATTGAAATGGTTCCCAGCTATCAATAATTTCCTTTTCTGCGCCTTTCTTACCCTCACAAAATCCACCCAACTCTCCAACCCAATCTCCTCTTTGGATTTCTCTTCCCAGAAAGGTCTGTACTCGAAGATTTCAATCGGGTTTGGCATCGAAATGCTTGAACCTTTTTCTTTTTCCTTTTCTTCATCCTCTTCATCTTCTTCCTCGTCGATTTTTTCAGCTATGTTGTGGATTATGAGGACAAGGCCCTCGAAGGCCTGGACCTGCAAGCTTGTTAAAGCGCCGCCGGAGACCGGAAATGAGTGTATACAGAGCATCTTCCCCACATCTTCAAACACGTTCCGGCAAGTGGGATCGCAGTCGAAATTCACGTAGGATTCAATTGCGAATGTGGGTTGTCTGCAGAAGTTTATGATTCCTTCAATGGCGACTTCCTGGAGCTGGATTATGTTTCCCAAGTTCATGATCCTGAACAACACAAATGAGAAGAAGGCTTCCAGTTGAAGACGAATAGACCTGCATATAAACAAGTTGAACATTTTTGGAATCAATCAGCAATGCTAATTGCACAAAGAAATAAATAAATAAATTAAAAGTCACAAAATGGTAAAGTCGCCGAACTTAGCTTATTTTTGACTTAGCTTTTTAATTTTTTTAATTTTTAAGTTCTTTTATAAAAAAAATGTAAAAATGTGTAAAATGATCAAACAAGTAAGTTTTTTAGAAATCTTTTAAGTAAAAAAAATCTCATAAAAAAGCTAGACAAATATAAGCTTATAAGTTTGGTTTTATTTGTAACTTTTTTTTGTTTCATTTCAATTTTCTTTTATATTCTTGTTATTTTTTATTTTTTGATTATATTTTCTTAAAATTAATAAGGACGAGAAAAGATGCATTTTTGACTAAAAATTAGTATTTTTTTTTTCTTTTTTGAACTTTTTATATGTTGAAAAATAAATATTATTTTGCCGAATTCTCATTACGTGGTAATTTTAAAAGTGATTTTTTTAAAATAAAGTTAGAAATAAGTTCTATTAAATAAAAAAAAGTAAAGAAAAAAAAAACTATCCCAGCTGAAGACATTTTTTTTTGTTGTAAATTTTTGGTCTATCTAAATTTTTATGTACTTAATTTTCTGAACACTCATAATTATAAATAAAAATTATAATTATTATTTTTTAATTATAATTTATAAATAATTATAATTAATTTGAACAATGTGAAACACGTATTAATATTATTGGGTTCATTCATATGAATGCCAACCTGCGAAGAGAGTGATAAATATTCAAGAAAGTACTGCATATCATAGAGAGAACCAGAGGGCTTGAACACGTTCCATAGTGCACCAAATGGTGACACAGATCGTCTTCTATCATCCTCAAAAGCTTTGGATGCCTCCCAATGCTGTCGCCGCTCAGCTCCACCGCCGAATTTATCAAAACGAGAGCGAAAAGCTGAACATCTTCGTCGGCGGTCTGACCACCACCGCCACCCAACGCCTCTGCCTCCATCACTTCCACCACATTCAACAATGAGCACAAGAAACAGAATATATCCACTGCCGATCGAATTCCATGGCCGGAATCCAAATCTCCGTCTTCGTTGTCGGACTCTGAGTTCTCCCAATCCCTCACCTCGATCTCCGACAACCGCGAAAAGATCGTCTGAATCAGCTCGTGCATTGTGTGCCTCGCGCACCGCTGGAGCAAATCGCCGCGGCTCGCCGACTGCTGAACCACTTGAAAACACGTGTTCACGACGCTGCAGACGGAGTGATCCGTCAGCATCACTGCCGCGCAGTGCTTCACGATCGTCGTCAGGACTTGCAGAATCCTCATCATGACGGCGTCTTCTGCCACCGGCGCCGCCTTCTCTAGGCGGCAGCCGGTAATGGCGGTCACGGCCGAGTTCATGGCTTCTTTGGCCCCCGGAGTCTTTTCGTCGAAGATCTCTAGCTGCAGGATCTTCAGGACAGACGAGAGCGCGACGACGGTGGCGGCTGCCGGAATGTCATCGCTCTGTATCACATCCAAGAACGGAGACAGATAAATCGACGGATCGACGGATCTCCATTCTTGTTGAGGATTGAATATGAGGCCCCTAAGAGATTTCAGAGATTGTAATACAGTTTCAATGTTATCCTCTGGTGGAGGGGGGTATTGGGAGTTTGGTTCCGGTGGTCGCCGAATCACGGCAAGAACGGCTCCGACCTCGGTGTTTAACATGCACGAGAGTCCCAGCTCCTTCCTCTTCAGGCTGGCCGGGATTTCGGTTTTTCTGTTTTCTTTATCCTTGTTTTGATCTTTTGATTTCCCCATTGATTCTGCATCTGAGAAAGTGGTTTTTTTTTTTCCCCAGGAAGTTCAAAAACAGCTGGGAATGATCAAAAAAATGTCAGTTGGGTCGCTGGATGGCCTTTGAGGCACCTAATGACCATTTAGAAGGAGATGTTTATGGTAATTACCCTTTGGAATGAAGGATGTTATGAGTAATAGGAGGGTATTTTTGGAATATTATTAAGATTTTGTTCTTGTTTAATCAGGTGGGCAGGGAATGGTGGTGTGAGGAAGATAGCAATAATATTTGCTAAACAAGAGGCTGATTAATTTTAGTGATGTTTAGTGAATTATCTTCGTAATTTTGTATGGTTAGAAATGATTATTTGAAGATTTTTACAAGTAACCTCTGTTCGGAAAAAAATATGTGGAAAGTTGCAGGGCCGGGCCAAGACAAAAATATATCAAGAATAAGTTCTTGTTTGTTATAAATAATATATCAAATAAAAATTAATACCTCATGATTCATTAGAGTTAAAAAATATAAAAGGTAAGAAACAAAAAAAATGAGAGATAATATAATATTTATGCTTTAATCTTACTGTATTTTCTAAAAAAAATATTTATATATTTATATTTTAAAAAATATTTATTTATATAATTAGGGCCTTTTACAAATACGTGAAAAACAAATACCAACTTAACTCTCGCACGTATTAAAGCAAAGATGGGTCGTGGCTGAAAAATTGTTATCCTTACAAGAAGAATGCAAGAGATTAAAGAAACAGTCATCGCAAATGAAGGAATCAATCTGCCGGAACTTAATGGCATCCATCAAATTCACGGTTTTGTTGCCTATAAATTAAAAAAAAAATCATCAAAAGTTGTATCAAAATATTTATTGTATTTTTTGTTTTTGTTATGGTCTAAAAAGAAGTTTTAAAAAAACTAGTTTTCAAAAAACTCTATTTTAATACTCTTAATTTATGCTTTTAAATAATTATTTTTTTATTACAAATTTTGTTAGGTATATATCTTGTATTCTGTGGTACCCGTATAATTAAAATTTTATTTACATGTATTTGGACTGAACTGGAGTTATGAATTCATAAATAGTCTAATACATGTAGGGTTTGTAACGATATGAGATTAGAATTTTAGAGTTTGCTTATAAATAAGATTATATAATTTTAGTTATTTGTGTAGAGAGTAAATTAATGGAGTAGTTGTGTAGGTAGAGATGAAAAAATACCGAAGGGACAAAAATAACATTTGAGCAAAAAAATAGAATTGTACATTTTACGGTTATAGTGGATTTATCTCTCGCATCCGTAGACGTAGGCAAGTTGTGTCGAATCACATAAATTCTTGTGTGATTTTTCTTTGATGTGTGTAATAATTTTTATTTCTGTTCGCGTTCGTGGATTGGTGTTCAAATTCCAACAAGTGATATCAAAATTGATGGTGCAAAATTCAAAATTATGGTGATTAATCAAAATACAGGAATTATTTTTGATTTCATTCGTATAAATCAAAAATATTTCCTTCGTACAAAAAAAAAAAAACAAAAATTTTCCGGCGTTTAGGCATTGAAAGTGATTTGCTTTGCAATGGATTCTTGGTTGCCGTGCAAATTGGAAGGTAATTCACAACATTCAGGACACTGGGCATGCGATGATGGATTAGGAATTCAATCTATTGAAGAGTTTTTATCCTTTGTTGACCAAATTTTTAAAAATTGACGGTTTACAATTATTTTACTGTATCCAATCGTGTATATAGCAAAATAATTGAAGAAGAAGATATTTTCTAAAGTTTTTCAGCGCTGCAAATTCATTGGTACGATCAGAATTTTTAAATTCGGAATGATTTGATGAGATTAGACAGATCGGCATAGATTGAGATTGATCGGATGAAATCAAAGATGATTAGGGGCAATCAGGTTTGATTGCAGGTGATCAGAGACAATCGGGAGCAATCTAGTTTAATTAATGGCGAGAGACTAATCATCAACGAATGCAGCTAGAATTTAAGTTGCAGGTGAAGTCAAGTTAGATGGTAATTTTCTAATTCGACAGATGATTAACACTCAGGACACCTTAACGAAAAGGTATCGAGCATCTCAGTGTGGAGGTGTGGGCCATGCTGGTTTGAGTGTGACGGATTAACAACGACGACAGAATCGACATCGATATTGTTTATCTTCAGGGTAGTTTGCAAAATTCAAATCAAGATGGAGACTGTTGAGTGCATGTTTTGTATTATGTGAACTCGTATAATTAGAATTTTATTTACATGTATTTGGGCTAGACTTGAGTCATGAATCCATAAGGAGTCTAATACATGTAGAATTTGTAATTATGTGGTGTTAGGGTTTTAGAGTTTGCTTATAAATAAGACTCTATAATTCTAATTATTTGTGTGAAGAGTAAATCAAGGGGTAAAGATGTAAGTAGAGATAAAAAAATACCGGAGGTACGAAAATAACATTTGAGCAGGAAAATTGGGTTGTACATTTTATAGTTATAGTAAATTATCTCTCGCACCCATGAACGTAAGTAGGTAGTGCCGAACTACGTAAATCTTTGTGTAATTTTTCTTTGGTGTGCGCAATAGTTTTTGATTCCGTTCGCGTTAGTGAATTGGTATTCAAATCCCAACAAATTCAATTGTAATAAATATCCAAAGAAAAATACTATTTGCACCGATAACTGATAACCGACTAAATACAGACAAGAAACAAAAATTAAAACTTTAACTACTTAGAGTCTATTGACAATAAATTTTGAATAGTCAAAGCATTTTAGTTCTTGTATCCTGTTTATGTTTAATCGGTTATCAGTTCTTTGTGCATGTAGCACAGCTTATATTCAAAAGTTTAATTTTTTTGGGTAAGGGATAGAAATTCACTTTTACTACACAGGAAATCACATATTTAAGTGCAAAAGATCGTGAGGCCCACCGAAAATCACAGATTTTGGGTACAGAAGATCATGAAACGACAATAAGAGTCTACAACTAAAGTAGGATTAAGTTCCTTAATTTATGTTTTGTTGAGTAATTTTGTTCCTTTTTAATTTTGTTCATTTTAAGTGAGTGTGACCCTCTTCGTTCACAGAATTGTTTTTACTTTTAATTTTCCTTGTATAGATTATTTATACAAAAAATTAAATTTGTTAGATATTACCATGCACTTGAACAAATAAAAACAATAAACCATAAAAAAGATCATCCTTTATTTTTTTAAAAATAAATGTGATTTGTTCAATCAGCTTAATAATATTCGATAACTTTAATTTTTGTATGAAAAATAATAAAATAAATAATTTCAATCATCAAAATATGACTAAGGCAAACCGAAAATAGAGTGGAAATAGTGAGTACCTCGTCGGTATTATTTTTAATTGTTGAGTCACTGTATTACACAATAATTTTCATGGTATAAGATTAAATGCTTGGCGTTTTGTAAGTCACCCTAGCTATCAATGTTTCAGGTGTAACGAAAGCGATGCTCTTTTTATTTATTTTTGCTTGATTGGCAAAGAAAATAAAACAATTTTCCCAAAACTTATTTTAAAAACTTTATTCCCCTTAAACAGATTAAGTTCACTAATTTAATTTTCTTTTCACTCTTTTCTCCCAAAAAACTATTCTTTTCTCCCAAAAAACTCTGCATCCAAACAACCAATGTGGACTGAACATCCAACCATACCAGAAGTGGGAGACTTGCTCCACGTTGACAATTTGCAAATGAAACCAATTTATAACAGCAATTGAGTTTCTAAACAGTAATTCTATTTGTCTAGAAGTCTTTTAGAAAAAGATTATTTAAAGTTCATAAATTTTGTTTATTTTTGTCTTTTATATACTTTTTTCACCTTTTGACTAATAATTTTTGAAAACGATTTATCCTTTTGAAAACACAAAATTAAGCATTTTTGTTTGATTTATGCGTATAGATTAAACAGAAAGAGAATAAACAAGCCACCAACAAAAATCACACACGACAGTGATATTTAACGTGAAAAATTTTAAACGGGTAAAAAACTACGGGACTTAACCAAGTCTAAAAGACAAGCACTACATAAAATATTTTGGTTATAAGAAAATCTTACAAAACTCAGTTGACTCCTCAATTTATTGCTGAAAGTCTTTTTGCCGAATCCTCGTACACCAAATCCGTACTTGTCTGCCGTCAGAATCCTTCTTCGGTCTTCTCGCTTGAGAATCCTCTAAAGACTCTTAATTTGTTGTAGTTTCAGTCACTATGAAGAATGAACTAGTAGCCTCTATAATCTCCTTTCACGATCTAATTAGATTCTTCAAGATAATTGCAGCAGTCCTCTAGGCGTTTCTCGTATATTAGCCCCAGCCTCACAAAGCTGCCTCACCAAATATATATCACCCCTTTAAACAAACTAACCCTTACAGCCTATAACGAAGAATTCCGCGATAAAGACCAATCGAGTGGTCTAAACACCGCTTGAGCGGTACCAAACACTTGCTGAAACTAAACTTAAAAAGGAAACACTAGGGAAAGGACCGCTCGAGTGGTCAATGAACCGTTCGAGCGGTTGAGAACAACTTCCAACCAGAAAGCAACAGTGAACCCCTATTTTCTTGTAAAATCAACAAGAATACTTTCATAAGCAAATAAGATATTATGTCCTAAAAAAGAGATAACAGTCACGAATTGCCAAAACATAAGACGAGGTAAACAAAAGCTGGAGAAGAAAAACCTAATAATCTCCCCATTCATAGCAATTATTCTGAGCAAGAATAAAGCCACGGTCATAACAACCACATGAATAAGAAAACCCAACGTTGTAACGGAACAAAAGAAGTATAGAGCAGAATGTAAACCAATGTACCATTAGAATGTAATACCAAAACATATACCAATGAATGTAATCCAAACATATACCAAAACATATACCAAAACCAAATGTACAACAAAAGACCATCTCCATGTGGTTGACATAGAATGTGCCAAAAAAAGAGAGCAGCCAGCACTACGACACAGGAAAAAGAGAGTAAAAATACGTGAAGAACTCTGTTGCTCTTGGTGTAACTCCCGAACATCTGCCTGAAGAGCTTGTTGTGCGGCATGCACATCTTGAATATTCACGCGAAGTAGGATGATTTGTTCTTTGATATGGGTCATGCGTTCAGGTGGAATCTCCCCCTCAGAAAGATCAGTGTCGGGGTCCAAACCAAATTCAGCCTCCTTAGCCACCGTAGGGCCCGAAGAAAAACCTGCCACAAGTGTGGGTTTGGGAATATGCCAGTCACTCTGTTTGAGTGTGGTTTTAGAAATAGGCTTGGGAAGAGGTTGAAAAGAGTCAATGAGGTCACCGGACTCAAATTCAAGAACCTTGAGGGATCGAAGAACACGAGAGATAAGACAACCGAACGAAAGCCCAAAAGTGGTCTAACTGCCAACAACGCGGGTCATAGTAAGAAAAATGAGAAGACTCATACCAACAACCTTGCGGTTGGCAATAGCCCACATAAGATATCCCTGTTGTTGCGAAATCTTAGAAGTATGACCTTTCGGATCAACATTTGAATAGATAATCAAAGTAAGGAGACGAAACTCAAGGCTCAAATCACGTTGTTGCAAAAGAACCCCGGCAACCTAAGTCTGAGGCTGGCCACACAGAGCATATGCAATGGGACCATAATCAAATGACTCACGGAAAAAGAGGTAGGATGGGGAAAATTAGGAGTAAGCGAACGAGGACGAAGATTGAGCCAAGAGGCTATCACATCAGGAGTGATAGTGATATCAACCCCTCGCACATAGGATGTAAAGACTTCATAGTCATCCTGTTTCTCTGCCAAATTACTATAGAACTCTCGAACGAGAGTAGGGTTAATCAGAAGGGAAAAATCATAGGAAAGGAGATGGTTCCATTGAGAACTCAAGAAGGCAGAGATACTATAGTTATCATGGAAATCACTCAGAACTACATTATGCTCGATTTTGACAGAACAAGATTTGAAGGATTGGAGAAATCGAATTTGGGCATTCCTATCCTTGAATCTACAATGTGGATCATGAAACGGTCCATGAGTGGTGTGTTTGACACGCTTTGGAGCCATAGCGACACAGGACACACTAGAGACACACCACACGAAAGAAACCTAAGAAAGAGATAAGAAAACAAATCAACCATGGGGGCAAGAGGAACCAAGGGCACATAAGGACACAAAGGATAGAGGAAAACACACACACCCCCACCAAAAATAGAAAATATTAGCATAGAAGAAACCAACGCACAAAAAAAACATCTATTAAACATATAAAAATATAGAAAAGATGATATAGAGATATATATAGATATATATAGATAGAAAGAAAGAGTAACAAAAAGAAAAAATCGAGACTAAAGAGAGAGAGAGAGAGAGAGAAAGAGAGAATATAAAATAATAAAAACAAAGAAAGCCCTTGGGTGTGAATAAAAGAACCCCAAGTCGCATAGACCGCTCGCTCGGTCTGTGGACCGCTCGAGCGGTTAAGCCTGTGAAGTAACGGATCAAAAGGAATCGAGAGGTGAAAACAACTACGGGACAGACCGCACGAGCAGTGGGTCGAGCAGTGAAGTAAAGCACACTACTTTGAGGCCCAAATCAAGACACAGAAAGGTTGAAAAGACCGCTAGAGGGATCACTGAAGGGACCGCTCGAGCGGTATGACGAGCGGTCTAGCAAAGAGAAAGGAGACTTAGAAAAAACAAAGGAACAGAAAGAATAGACTTGGTCGAAGCCATCATCAACTCAAGAAACCGACCAGAAACAAACCAAGAGAAAACACCAAAAGAAAGAAAGAAAAACAAAACTTTTCAGGATGAGAAAAAACTTAAAAGATAAACACAAAGTACCAGATAAAGCGAAAGAACCTTGAGTGACTGCATCGACCTCAACCATAGTGACCCAACATCCTTCATTAATTATTAGAAATGAAACTAGCATATACGATTTGAAGAACACATTCCGAGGATATACTATATGCAGAAGTGAGTGTGTGGCATGAAGTGAACACGAAGGCCAAGTTTTATCAACTGCAGATGCAGAAATAAACTGAGTTATTTAAACAATCAAAAGATTAGAAAAACATAAATTCAAATCAATTTCATCCTAAGATGCTTTTAGAGAAAACTACACCTTATTCTTGGACCGTGAATATGAACAAAAACAGGGTTGATATTTTAAACCACTGGCGGCTGCCACATTAAGACGAAGGAGAATGCAAGGTTCGCTTAAGTAGCCATTTTCAAGAAAAACATATCAATAAACATACAATCAACGGTGGCTTTCACACTAATACGCACAAAAAGACACGGCACATATAAGTAGCAATTTCCTTATATTGGATAGAACATTTTAGCTCAATTCTGGAGACGACTCCACACTAGGATAGATAAGAAAGCAGGGTCTGCATAGGTAGCCATTTCCCCTAAACAACCAAGAAAAAAACACAAGTCCATGATTCAAAGAAAGTTTTATTCGAAAGGCATATTGGAGACATCAACATGGGTCATTTCATGCATTCACAAGACAACTGAAACATAAAGAAACTCATATCATATTTTGTATCTGAAAAGAGACAAACCTGACTTTTTGATTCAAGATAAGTGTGTACGAAATAAAATCCGATCGGAAGGTATATCAGGTGTTATATGTCAGGACCATTGCCGAAAACTAAGTAAGACATAAGATCACATCCAATGCAAGTCAATAGCAATCACAAAGATTTTAACGCAGACAGGCTGGTACAGATTGTTTAACCTAAGTTCTCCTCATCCCCCCTTTTTTTAAAAACAAAAACACAAAAATCACTCAACCAGACAGACTCCAAGAGTCTTTCTAAGAAACTCAAATCGAAGAAGATCAAGAGGTTTGGTTAGGATATCCGCTCTCTGAAATTCAGTATCGATGTGTTCAAGAGCAATTGATGAAGAATGTTGACGAATGTCAATATGCTTGGTTCGGGAATGTTGAACAGGAATTTTAGAAATATTGACCGCATTGGTGTTGTCACGGTATAACACAATGGGACCCTTTTTAAAACCATAGTCAGATAGCATCTGCTTCATCCACGGAAGTTGAGTGCAACCGCTCCTAATCGCTATGTATTCAGCTTTAGCCGTAGAAAGAGAAATGGCATTCTATTTTTTTCTATGCTAGGAGACCAAATTGTTTCCTATGTAAAAACACCCACTTAAGATGCTGTTAGCCCAAGTGCTTCTTTAATTGATTTTGATGATTTTCATAATTTATTTCCTATAAATAATTGTCTTTAATTGAATAATAATTCTTTTTTCCAAAATGAAAGTGTTAAC
>JAOTRH010180280.1:0-12029 GCA_034768845.1 Heliamphora exappendiculata | reverse complement strand
TGTTTCTCATTAATATGCCAGGGATCAAGAATAAAAAATCTAAAAAGCATGACTTTTCAGTATACATTCCTAACAATTACCCTTCATATTTCGCCAACTTCTGTTTAAGGAGCCCTGCGATATCATGTTTTACTCTCCACATGTTAGGGTCGATAGTTCGACAGCTATCCGATTTCCCGGTAGGGGAGTTGGACCATTCTACATTGGATGCGACTTTTAGTACTCTCGACGATCTGGAGCTTGCGAAATTGGATATCTCTTGGCTGCATGCCAGACTTGAGTCAGCCCGTTCCTCACTTCGACGTTCAGAATCTTTGGCTCAAGTCCATGAAAATGAACATTTGGTGAACTTAGTGACTCAATGGGTGACAGACACCAAGCTTGCTTTGGCGGCTGCCGAGTCTGAGCTTGTCCTCGCTCAGCAGGAATTGGAAGCATCGATGATTCGAGTGCCTCCCGATGACCCTAGCTCTTTGTTAGTAGGCCCGAACGACAAAGCCTTGCAAGATTTGATATGAACAATTTTTTTTTACGCTGGATGAATAGCACATTACATTTCCCTTAAACTCCCTTACTTAGAATACTAATCAATGTTTTGTTTGTCGCTTTGGCTTGTCCGCTCCCCTTAGGGTATCCCAAACCTACATATGATGTGTTCTTTGATAAAATTGGCCACCACATCTACCACTGCCCTCTTCATTGGTATCACTTCAAACCATTTAGAAAACGTATCTGTAGCAACTAAGATCCACTGATACCACGGGGTCTTTAAACTGTGTAAGTCTACTGCCGGGGCATGTATCATGTCACCATGTTTTTGACAAGCTTGACACCTCTTGACATGCTTCTTTGCGTCTTCTTCCATAGTAGCCCAAGTGAAGTAATTGCTTGTACAATCGCGTTCCCCCTGGTGTTCCACTTGATGTGCTGCCCACACCAACTCCTCTATCTCCTGAAGGTACGCATCGTAGCGGGTCTTCTTCCACGCTTCTTCGGAATAGTTGCCCCTGCTCAATGAGATACCTTCCCGCTTGTTCCTTCACCCGGGCTGCGATCATTGGGTCTAGCAGGAGTGTTCCTCTCTGTAGATATTCTAGGTACGGAACACTCCAATCGCTCGATACTTCATTGAGCCAGCACTCTTGCCCAATAGTTGTGGCTTGACAGCGCGCGCATTCCCCTTGCAATCGAGCAGCATCTCTTGCTAGTAATATCCTTGTCTCTGAATTGTCCGGTACAAACTTACGTCAGCTTCTCCGAAGGTTTTCTTGTGTATCTGGTGCAGCTTTAGTCTGGCCTTGTCTTTTCTACGCATCGTGCCAGTAGTCCTCCTGTTGTCCGGTGGTAGAGCTCCCCTTCAATCAGTGTGAACCAAGCCAGCTCGGCTATGGGTACCGTCCCCTGGCCCAGATGTAGGTGAGTGAATACTGCTCTTGCACCTCATGTGCCCCATGTCGCGGTGGTGCATGTACTCTTCGGGGTAAGGCGCACTTAAAAGAACCAGCAGGTAGGGTGGCTAGATATTCGGATCTGGTAAGGATGGCAATTGTCTCTTTGTTCTTTACATATGAAACGTTGCTTAGACATTGGCAATCATAGCAAAGTGAGCCTGGGTTCCAGGCACCAAAAGAGCTGGGTTGGCCGATCCCTACATCGTCACCGGAGTCGCTTGAGCATGGTCCCTGGATTGCTTTGTGGGTGAATGTTGACCCTACGGAGTCATCTGTTGGTTTGTAGGTGCATTCACTGGTATCTTCTCAGTTGAGTCATCTCCTCAGTTGGCATTGGCTACCGCAGCTAAGAGGGAATTAGTCAGCTCGGCTATTGCATTGAGAATACTAGTCTGGCTATCCTGGATGGTTTGCAATGCATCTAAAAATAGATCATCACGGTTACTGATTCGATCCAGCTGTTATGCTCTGGATGAATGTTTGTTTGACATGGCTTCTTTTGGCGTCGTGTGTAGTCCATTTCGAGTACTGACCATTCACAAATTCACCTTTCCTAGTGGAATCGTCAAATAATATAGGGTTCTTTAATAATGAACAAACAAGGAATAACTAGAGAGATAAAATATGCGAAGTGATCAGAAACAAAGAACATAGAGAAATAAGGTAGGGTGAAGGAGAAGGCTAATTGGGTATGGAGTACTGGCAGTTTGAACAGCATTTTGGCTCTCAAAATTTGATTGATCTGAAAACATGACTATCCATCCTATTCATAGCACTCAGAAGAGCTATGTTGGAGTTCGTATAGGACTCTTCCAAGAGATCGAATCGGATCATGAGAGGCAATATCAGGGAATCAAGAGATTCTATCCAATAATCAATCAAGTAGTGTTCTACTCCAACTCAACTAAGTCGGCCAACAAGTGCTCTGTGGGTCCAGTACCCGACCCACTCGGGTCGAGTGACTTAGGGGTCACTCGAGTGACTCAAGTGGAAGGGTCCCTTAGTTCGATAAATCCTTTCCTTAGCCACCAAATCACATGTCTCCTAACGTCCTGTGCACGATTGTACTGCCACTGTTTTCATTGTCTCTAAGACAGTCTTTCAATTCTCAGAGGAATCTATAATCACAGTCTATGCTTTATCTTGGTTGTTCAGTAAGTGCTGAGCCACATAGTCAGTGCTATGTCATCATGATCAGGTAGTCAGATCTACATTACAGTCTGTGTTGTCTTCACGACCCGTGTCGTGGAAATAATACAGTATGTGCTGTCTTCATGGTCTGTGCCATGGCAAGTAGTCAGAGCTACTGTCGTAGTCAGGGCTACGCCTCATAATTTGTGCTATGGAATGTCTTCTGCCTCTACACGATGAGCAGCGATATTAGTTGGCCGAGTTATATGGGGTCCTAGCAGCTCGGTTCCCTAGTAATTCGAATAGATCAAGTCTAGGTCTTCTTGTAACTTGAGTAACCCGGAGTTATATGTTCGATTGACTGATGGGGTAAAATTGGACCACTCGGGTAACTCGAGTAACTGGAGTAACTCGAGTGGGTGAGCCTTTTGGGCCTTTTAACCTGCTTCATCTTTATTGGTTGGTTCAGGTCAAGAAATCTATGATTCAAATACTTAACCTCGTCGTAGTTCATATTCAAGTCACCAGTGGAATGAGTAGTTAGTGCCATCACCCGAGTACCTGAGTTAGAGTAGGCAACACTGGTTAAATGGAAGAATACCTAAGCTATTGAGAGGTGAGTAGCTTGGGTCATGAGTGACTCGAATTATGAGTAAAAGTATTATACCCGAGCTACTAGAGGGGTTAGTAGCTCGAGTCATGAATGACTCGAGTGGATATATTATTTAAATCATGTAGTTAAGAAATAATAATTTCTTGAACCAAAAATGGAGTTCTGTACTCGAACAACCCGAGATATCATGTAGGTTGAACCACTCGCCCGAGAAGGGGAGCCAAGTGGCTCGACCACCAAACTGGCCTACTGTACTCGAGCGAGTAAAATAGACCAGAGTAGATCAATTGTGCCCGAGCAGCGCAACCATACTCGAGTTGCTCAAATGTACCCGAGTAGGTCGGGTGTACCCAAGCGGTTCAATTACTTGTTACGACTAGCTCAAGTGTCGTACTCTTCTTGAAAAGTTTCGCATTGACTTTCTTTTATCCTTACTCTTAATATTGGCTTACTCAAGCTATCTGCCCTAGTGGCTTGGTCCATAATTATTTATTTATTTATTATTCAAAATTTATATGTTAATAGTCAACTACCCACCTACATCCTCATAAGATCTCTAGAGGACATCTTGATATATCACATATAAAAAAAATTAGGATTTTTAGAGTTCGATTGATACCCCAAACAGATTCTCTTAACTAAGTTAAATTAGGGATTTTTAGTGTTTGGTTCAAGAAAGATTTGACCTTTAGCCTTGTGGTATCTATATCACCCACCTATATTAGAAAATTGAAAAAGTATTTTTCATAAGAGCCGTAGGGAATCTTTTAATCTTGTTTGTGTAAAAAAATCAAAAACTTTTATGATGTTTAGATGCCCCATAAGTAATTCACAAATTCTATTAAAAATGCTAGCTTTTACCTAACCTAAGTTGTTCATTGCATGTGCTTAATGTAACTTAATTATTGTATTATAATTGCAAAAGCATGCTTATTATGATGATTAAATTTTAGTTTTTGATTGTGAAGCATGCAATATATAGGTTGTATCTTGTGCATTACATGAGTTGTACCTTGTGCAATACACGTGTTGCACTTTCACTCTGATCGTTAAATGCATGGGTTTTACCAGAGTCGGTTCCTCGATCGAGTCTTGGTTTGTTGTTGAGAGCGTCCTTGGGTAGAAAAATCTTCTAGAGTTTATCCCTGGCAGACACTTTAGGTGTGTTCCCGATGTGGTTATATATTGGGTTAATCCCGATAAATACCTTGGGCACATCCCTTTGAAGTTCCTAATCTCTTATTCTAGACTTTGGGTTGACACTGTGTAAGAGAACCACTGACTCTTAAGGTGGGAACTTGAAAGTTGACCTAACCTCGCACAGTTGTGACTTAAATAAAACAGTTGTGGTATAAAATCCAACGATGTGGTTATTACTTCACAACAAGAGTCAACTACGGTTGCTCAAGTAGTTAATGGCCAACAAAGTCTACTCCTTGGATCTCCCGACATGGAGACTATTCGGTGTTTCTTATGGTTAAGTGTCGATTGATTGCATGCATGACATTACATGATTGTTATATATGTTGAATTTTACTCAGTGCACTAAACTATTATTTTATCACGTCTTTATGAGGAGACTTGCTATGGAATGTCAATTGAGTGAGATTATTGTTAAAGTTAGATTAGTAAAGTTTCGTGAAGATTCTTTTGGACTTTGTAACTCATGGTGTTTTATACCAAGTGAGAAAGAAGCTTTTGCCGATCCGAAATGGTACTTGGAAGACTATCAAGTCGAAGCTGTCCAAGAGGACCACTTTTAAATTCTCCTTGTTATCATTCTGTTGAAATTATAATCATTTTTCCCTTTCTCTTTTTGTTTAAAACTCTTTAAGATTTTATTGGATGAATGTAACCGTAACTGTGTGGCCATTATCATGGAAATTTAATAATTATGAATGTATTTACCTATGATTTATTTATAAAATGACTCGTTAGTATAATCCATATTATTATATGTGTATGTTTTAACGTACCCGAGATTTAGGGTGTTACACCCCAAGGCCGCCTAGTTGTATTGATGTAATGATCAAACTTCTTCCACTAGTCCCCAAGGCCGCCAAGTTGCACTGACGCAATAATCAAACGAGTTAAAGAAGAAAAAATAAAAAAAAACTCATTATTGTCATAATATTATTTTTTGCTTCCCCTATTAGGTTCATCCTCCTCATTCTCCTCGTCTCTAAGGTCAAATGGGAGGATGACAACGATTCGAGGGAGAGGGTTGCGTGTTAGGTTCGGTCAAGCACACCAAACAAGCACAAGAAAAATGACACAATATTTACGTGGTTCGGATATGTATCCTACATCCACGGAGAGACCAAATATCAGTATAATTGAAAAAAAATAACAGAGGATGAGTAATGTCTCTACTCAACTCTCAATCTCTCTACTATTTTCTCTCTTCCACTTCACTCATCATATTATTGCACACACTCATAGAGAATTTATAGAGGATCAAAAGAAAACAAATCCAGAAATTGGGTGGCTAATCTTTGACAAATAATGCATTGAAGATTTGGTGGCTAATGCTTCAGCTGCCTTTTATGACTTTTGCTGCCATATGTGGCTTAACAGCCCACCCTTTAAGACTTTTGCTGATTTGCTGCTATCAAGATTTGCAGCTGCAACTCTAGCTACTCCCAATGTCAAAGATTTGGGTGTGGATTTTTCAACAATTCTCCCCTGCCACACCCATAAGAGGGGAATGCAATCAACCATTCTTCAGGTAGCGTCCATCTTGGTTATGTCTTAACATAGCTCAAGCTTCTCACGAGTAACTACTTTTTTCAACATGTCTGTTGGGTTCTCATTTGTATGGATCTTCACAAGCTTCAGCAATTGTTTTTCCATTACCTCGCGTATCTAATTATAGCGAATGTTAATATGCTTTGTGCGGACATGATACATTGAATTCTTGCTCAAATCCAGAGCACTCTGACTGTCACAATGTACCTTATATTCTTTCTGTCTGACACCGAGTTCTTGGAGAAATCGCTTCAACCACAACATTTCTTTTCCATCTTCCGCTGCTGCTATGCACTCTGCTTCTGTTGTAGATAAAGCAATGCACTTCTGCAATTTTGATTGCCATGAGACTGCTCCCCCTGCAAAAGTGAAAAGAAATCCTGAAGTAGACTTTCTACTATCAAAATCACTTGCCATATCAGAATCTGTATAGCCTTCCAAGACTGGTTCAGCTCCCCCAAAACACAAGCATAGTTTCGTTGTACCCTTTAAGTATCTGAGAATCCACTTAACTTCTTTCCAATCGTCTTTACCTGGATTGGAAAGATATCTGCTCACAACGCCTACAGCGTGAGCAATGTCTGGTCTCATACATACAATTGCGTACATGAGACTATCAACTGCTGAAGAATATGGGATTACTTCCATTTCTTCCATCTCTTTCCTCGAAGAGGGACAAGATCGCTTGCTCAGCTTAAAGTGATTTTCCAGTAGAGTATTGACTGGCTTGGCATCTCTCATGTTGAACCTTTCAAGCACTCGCTCAACATACTTTTCCTATGATAACCATAGTTTCTTAGCTTTCCTGTCATGACCAATCTTCATGCCCAAAATCTGTTGAGTTGGGCCTAGATCTTTCATATCAAAGGCCTTGGAAAGTTCTTGCTTTAGGTTACTGATCATACGTGCATCATGTCCAACAATTAACATGTCATTGACATAGAGTAAGAGAGTAATTAAGTTTCCGTCAGAATGACGCTTAACATATACGCACTGGTCTGCAATAGTTCGGCTGTACCCATGACCCACCATGAATGAGTCAAATTTCTTGTACCACTGTCTTGGTGCTTGCTTCAACCCACATAGACTCTTTTTCAACTTGTAGACCAAGTGCACTTTTTCTTGAATTTCAAAGCCTTCAGGTTGTTCCATGTAGATTTTCTCATGTAAATCTCCATGAAGGAAAGCTATTTTGACATCCATCTGTTCAAGCTCTAGATTCAAACATGCTGCCAATCCTAGTATGACTCGAATTGAAGTCATTTTTACTACTTGTGAGAAGATTTCGTCAAAGTTGATGCCTTTCTTTTGTTGAAATCCTTTGACGACCAACCAAGCTTTGTGTTTCACAAGCTTTCCGCTGCCATCTTTCTTCAGCTTGAATACCCATTTATTTCTCAGTGCTTTCTTTCCTTTGGGAAGTCTTACCAACTCATTTCTTCTTTCATTGCTTTCATCCATTTATCTTTGTCTGCATGAATTTGTACTTCTCGAAAACTTTTTGGCTCCCCCTCATTAGTAAGCAGAATATAGTCTGACTCCGGATATCTCCTTGACGGAATCAAAGTGTGACATCTTTTAGATCTTCTTGGTTGAGGTTCTTCAATTGAAGGAGTGACTTCTTGTTCTACAGTTTCTGGTGGAGGGGGTTGTTGCTCCCCCTGCTCAACACCCTCAGTAACTTCATCTTCTACTTCTGGAATTTCCTCCTGCATTTCTTCATTGTCCATGTCTAACTGTACTGGTGCAGTATCTGGAATGAGGTCTGGAGTGCTGGAACTAGAACTATTAGACTTTGTGGGCTTTTCAAAGTCCTCATATACTTGATTTTCCTGGAATATAACATCCCTGCTTCTAATGAGTTTCTGTGTTACTGGATCCTATAACTTGTATCCAAAATTTTCATCTCCATAGCCGATGAAAATACATGGAGTTGATTTCACGTTAAGTTTATGTCTTTGTTCCTTGGATACATGTGCAAATGCCTTACACCCAAACACTCTCAGATGAGAGTAGGAAGGATTTCTACCATACCACAGCTTTTCTAGAATTTCAAACTATAATGGGATTGATGGTGATCTGTTCATGAGGTAGCAGGCAGCGCGAACAGCTTCACCCCATAATGGCTTAAGCAGCTTAGCCAGACTGAGCATGCTTCTGACTCTTTCCATGATGGTTTGATTCATCCTCTCGGCTACACCATTGTGTTGTGGGGTACGTGGGACCGTCTTCTCATGTCAGATACCGCAATCGGAGCAGTATTTCTCAAATTCCATTGAGGTGTACTCGCCTCCGTTATCAGATCGGAGACATTTCAGCTTCTTTCCTGTTTCTCTTTCCACCATGGCGTGGAATTTCTTGAAATTCTTGAGTACGTGATCCTTATTTCTCAAAAAATACACCCACACTTTTTGTGAAGCATTGTCAATAAATGATAGAAAATATTTGTTACCACCTAAACTTTCTACTTCAATGGGACCACAAACATCAGAGTGTACTCTTAACAACTCTGATCTTCTCTTGGTAGAGGAACTAAATGAGACTCTATGATGTTTTCTGAATAAACAATGAACACAAGGGTTAAGTTGAGTACCTTTGGGCATTGGGATAAGTGCCTTCTTTGCTAGCGAGAGCAACCCTTTCTCTCCCATATATCCAAGTCTCTTGTGCCATAGATTTGGTGATGCCTCGTCTGCAACTACATGGAGGCTATCAGAAATAACTTCCACCTGGGTTTTGTACAATGTGCCATACATGTGTTCTCGAGCGACAATCATGGTTCCTTTTACTAGCTTCCACTTGCCATTGCCAAAGTAATTTTCGTAGCCCTGTCGATCAAGAGTTATCCCAGAAATGAAATTGAGTCGAAGGTCGGGCACATGTCAGACATCCTTTAAAACTATGGTGCAACCAACATTGGTCTTGATCTGAACATCGCTAATTCCTAGAACCATTGAGAAACTGGTGTTGCCCATTCTCACTATACCAAAGTTTCCAGCTTTATACGAAGTAAAGAAATCATCGTGGGGAGTTGCGTAGTATGATGCTGCTGTGTCTACCACCCACTCAATATCTTGGGCTGCAACGTGGAGACACGTCTCTTCAACGACTGAAAAAAGTGCTACTTCTCCTGTGTGGGTGACTAAGGTTTCACCTTCTTCGTTCTTTGACTGGTTGCTACTTTGCCCTTGATCTTTTTGTAATTTCTTGTAATATTTCTTTACATGTCCAGGAATACCACAGTAATAACATTTATATTTACCTTTCTATTGGTTTCTGCTGTCACTAGATTTCTCACGAGACTGAGACTGTCCTCTGTTTCTCCCTCTGCTTCTACCTCTACTTCTGCCTCTAGCATTTCCTTGAGGTCTTCCTCTATTTTCAGTGATAATGGCATGTGACTGATCCATGCCTGCTTCTTTTCTTCTGACTTCCTCACTGAAAAGAGCGTCTTTTACCATTGGCATGGTAAGCGTTCCATTTGGAGCTGAGTTATCGAGAGAGACCACCAGTGTCTCCCAATTGTCTGGCAACGAACTGAGCAGTAGTAGGGTTTGAATTTCATCGCTAACATTAAATTCAGTAGAGTCAAGTTGATTCACCAGGTTTTGAAACTCACTGGTGTGCTCAGCTACAGAGATTCCGCTCTTTAGCTTCATATTCACTAGCCGCTTCATCAAAATGGCTTTGTTTCGAGCGATTTTGGCTTGATAAATGTTTTCTAACTTCTTTCATAGGGCGTAGGCATTGGTTTCTTATGCAACATGGTGGAATACACTATGGTCAATCCACTGTCTAATTTGACCAATGGTTTTATTGTTCATTTTGCTCCAGTCTTTCTCAGAAGTTGTCTCGGGTTTTGCACCTTCATCTTCTAATGGGTCAGCCAAGTCTTTACAATTCAGGAGATCCTTCATCCGAGTTCTCCAAATGGAATAATTAGAGGCTGTTAGCTTTATCATAGCTCCCGATCCTAAATCCTCCATGGATTAAGCTTGGATTTGGATTCCAATTAGCTAGAACAATGTCTTAAGAGTTAAAATGTGAAAAACGAAGAGCACAGTTGCGTCTGAAACGGCTGAAAACCCTATAAATGATTCAAAAATCGTTTAAATCGGACTTGAAATGCCCACGATATGCCAAAAACAATTTTGGGCTAACACTGGCTGACGTTACAGCTATGGCTGACGTGGCGCTGACTGTATGCTGGCTGGATGCTGATGTGTGCGCTGATGTGGCGTTGAGTGTGCGCTGACTGGGCGCTAATGTGGCGCTGACTGGCCGCTGACGTGGCGCCTAGATGTCTGATGATGTGGCTAATCTTTGACAAATAATGCACTGAAGATTTGGTGGCTGATGCTTCAGCTGCCTTTTATGACTTTTGCTGCCATAGATGGCTTAACAGCCTACCGGCTAATTTATACTATGTTTGTTTGTAAATAGTTGGGCAAGACTGGTAATCCGTTACATGATTCAATCCCACAAAACAGACCAATTAGTAATACCGAATAGGAGGTGTTATTGCTAATCCAGTTCGGATGGCTTCAAAGCATAATGACGCTTTTGCCCTTTTTCTTCCTAAATTATTCCCACACTGTTGCTAAGTTATAAAACCTCTTTTATTTCCATCACAGTCTCCCTTCTCATCGTCTCTGGAACGATCAAAAACCTTAGTTTGTAGATGACAGAAGAGCTAACTGAGAAATAAGTTTTCAATTGCACCTCTCAAATCAAACATGTTAATTAATTCTAATCCCATCCTATACATATTTTTTATATTAATTTTATCTCATTATTAATCCTACTCAATTTATATCGATTTTCAACCATGCCATTGGATACTCTCTGCTGCGTGGATTTAACTTTATTTGATGAGAAATCTAGAAGAATATTATTTAGATTTTAATGCCCTTTGTTGCTCGCATTATTTGTCGTGAACGCATTTTCCCTCATTCCTTTTGACGAGAACGGAAAATTTAAAGTTCATATGCACGAAGGAATTCAACAAACATGTTACATATGAGAGTTTAAAAACACTTATTTCTTCTAAATAAGCATGATATTTAGAGATTATAAATGTAAAAAAAAAAGGAATATTCCACTTTTATTAATTGAATACACCTGATTTTTTTATTTACTTTTTCCCTAATTCTTCCTCTATTTACATTACATTATATTGTTTGTATCTATGTAGTTAGTTCCAATCCAACACAAGTCATTATTTTTTAAATATTAAAAAAATAAAAAATATATAATATCATTTCGATTGAATTTCTATTTTTTCTTTTCAGGTAGTTAAATGGAAAAGGAGACTCTAGGGTTCGAATCTTAGATGAAAATGAGGCGTTGGTAGCTCTTGACCACTAAAGCTGGCCACCACTTCTAATTTTTATCTTATTAGTAAAGCAGCTTTTGGGCGTTTTTGCCTTTGGAAGAGTGAAAAGTTGCTCCTTGAACACTTTTCAACTACATTTGTAACTTTGTTCCTTCTCATTCGTTGATGAAACTGCACTCTACCCAAATGGCGGATTCAAAATTTTAATTGGGGCACAATTTCAAATATAATTTATATTTTTTTTTCACAATCATACACAACGATTATTTTTCATAATCAATAAATATAAAATTTCAACATCCATTAGTAAGTATAATCATAGTAATATATTTTTTACAAAAATGTCTAAATGTAGACATTTACACAATAACGTAAAAGTCTTTTTTTCATATTTGATCATGACAGGTTAAATCTGAGTTTGAAAAAGAAAAAAAGAAAAAAAGGGCCAAGCAAAGAGAGTAGATAAAGTTAGAAAATGAGAACTCAATTTCATTTTTTTACTTGTAATTTTATAGGAGAATAAATAAAATAATACAAAAATTTATCACCAGAAGTATTTTTACATTTCTAGTGAATTGCAAATACAAATTATACAAATAATAGGAGCAAAATACAAAAATATAAATAAAAAACAAAAAACAAAATGTGAGCCTTAATTTTTATATATTGTATTTTTAGTGGGGCACAAGTCCTAAGTGTGGTTATATTGTCTCCGTCCCTAAATAATATATAGCAAAAATGTAAGAGTAAT